>CAWUFW010001440.1:0-265000 GCA_963921515.1 Calotriton arnoldi
ATCGTAATGACCTCCTTAATCTGGAAAGTCTTGAATCATGTTTTCACCCCTATCCCATGTGCACAGTGACAGAACGGTGCAGAGACAGAATATCGAGTTTGAAATGTTGACATACACAAATATCGAGTTTGAAATTTTGTGATGCAGGAATATCGACAGCAAGAATATCGTGGTCAAGAATATCGACTTGGAGGTAAGAAATAACGTTTTTGGAAATGTCGAAGTCATTAATATCATTTGCAAAAACATAGGGGCCCATTACGATACCCGGCGTAAATAAATCCGCCAGGCATGGAAGCGGCAAAAATCCGCCCGCACACACCGCCTGAACACCGACCACGCCATTACGATTACACAAACCGAAAACCGCCATCGGCGGAAAATCACACAAAATACCGCCCGCCATCGTCCGAGTCGGAGTCAAACCGCCCGCCACGGACGGAAACACGCACGACAACACAAAACCGCCCGCCCACACGGCCGACACACCGCACGTGAAATTACGATCGCACCGCCATGAGCGCGGAAAAACCACAAATATACCGCCCGCCAGCGCAAACAACGCCGATGAGAATCGACACGGCAGAAGCCATGGCGCCAACGTACCTGCACAGAAACCATCCGCACACAAAACCAATAGCACACAACATGGCCAACAAGTCCACACAGCAAGGCACGCACAAATACACAAGCACAGTACACATCCCGAAAACACCCCCCGGACAAACAAAAAATACAAAGGCCAGAACCCCAGACACAACACACCTGAAAACAACAGACCATGAGGACACACCCACATAGGTGAGTACAAAAGCAGCACTCCCACAGACCACAACCCCTTGCTACATTGCAAACCAGAGAGGAGAGGAGAGGACACAGTGACACAGCAAGGACAGCAGCACACCACAGAAACGCACACATCACTACCACCACCACCACCACCACCACCACCACCACCAAACACCACCACCACCACCACCACCACCACCACCACCACACCCCGGCACCACAAACTCCCTGCACATTACACAACACACACCGCACCAGCACCACAAACACCATGGCACCACAAAGGATGCCCAAGTTCACGCCCATGGAGCTGACGGTCATGGTCGACGAGATCATCAAGGTGTACCCACAAATCTATGGGAACATGGTCCAGCACACACCACTAGCCACCAGAAACAGAATGTGGAACCGGATCGTAGACCAGGTCAATGCAGTCGGGACCCTGCCCAGGAACAGAGTCGAGATTAACAAACGTTGGAATGACGTCAAGAGCCTGGTCAAGAAGAAGGAGGGCAAAAACAGAGAGCTGGCTGCCGTCACTGGCGGAGGGAATCCCGCGCTCTTTAAGACCTTCAAAGCGTGGGAGGAGAAGGTGCGAGTCGTAATCCATCCGGAGATCCTCGCCGGATTAGCAGGGGGAGTGGAGGCTGGTAAGTACAAACTAATGTATACCAGCACACCGCTATGTACTCACATGCGCAACTACCATGCCACAGCTCCCAGGGACAAACACCCCCATGTCCAGCACACAATACACAACACATCACACACACATGCAACAGACACTACCACACACAGCCCAAACCGAACAACTGTAAGATGCGTGGGGACATGTGTACACTAAGCCAGCCACGTAACCACCAACAGGTCCCCAAATATGCCAGAAGCGCCACAACGAGCACCCACCACACCCATGTGTCCACCACAGCTGCACTAACCGACAAGTAACAGGTAAGTGGCAGGAACACAAAGTGCAGTGGGTGGGAGGGTGGACAGCCCAAGTACAACACACACCAGGCCCCAGTCCCACAGCACAGCAAGGAGGAGCATCCCCCACACCCCACAGCCACGTGTCAGCCACCGCAGTGCACAACGACAGCCGAAAGGCAGACATCACGGTCTACAGCAATCGGTGTCAGTGGGTGTCCAGCCACCCCCACGACCCACAACACCCCCCCACCCCCACAGACCTGCAACATGGAGCACCCCCGCTTAGAGCCATGTGGCATCCAGTACAGTGCACGCACGAACAACTTGCAGGTGGGAAACTGGACAGGGCTGGATTACTGGAGGCATGAGGACCATAACACGACCAACACATGGGACATGTCACGTAGCAGACGAACACGCAGCACCGCCCACCGTCACGAACAAGTGAACAATGTGCACACGGACATGAACAACAGACTCACACCCCACATGACCCATCACAGACATAGCAACACCCAAGGAGCCACGTCTGCATGCACAAGCCACACTGAATATAGTCCCACACGGCAGCCACTGTGCAACTCATCACACACAACCGAAACACCATTGAAGTCCTGTCCATGTAGCCCCTACTGCCTGTCAACCACACACCCCACAACTACGCCTATGTAAGACAAACAACACTAGACGCAACAGAGCGGAACAACAGATATGCACACGAACACCACTGAACCCATCAAACTCACAGACACACCATGCACATACAACATACCATCCATCCCATCCGTCAGCCCCAGTCTCATGAAAGGCATGTCATCCGCACAGCTGCCACACATACAGAAGTCACGCTAAGACACATGCCCATGACCAACCATGTGCCAGAAGACAATGAAGCGCACGCCACACTGTGAGCAACAACACACAACATGGGCCACACCCCCCGAGCACTGCAGTGATGCACATGGCACAGGGCAGCACGCACACCAAGGAGATGGGACAACTGCAATACGTTGGCTGGCACACAACTATCACTCACTCATAACGATGCGTCCAATGCCATGTCCAGTAATCACAACAGACAGCAAATATGCAGGCCATGTCAAGCATGCACACACCTCAAACCATGCACTGTCATGCTGCCACAACACATGTCACGTTCGGCACCCATGGCTCACAGCATGTACCCCAAAAGCATATCCCCTCCCAAATGCGAATCTGGGGCATGGCCCCCATGTTGCCATATGCGTTCCTAAGCGTTCCATTTGAACCCCAAAAGCATATCCCCTCCCAAATGCGAATCTGGGGCATGGCCCCCATGTTGCCATATGCGTTCCTAAGCGTTCCATTTGAACCCCAAAAGCATATCCCCTCCCAAATGCGAATCTGGGGCATGGCCCCCATGTTGCCATATGCGTTCCTAAGCGTTCCATGTGAACCCCAAAAGCAAAGTACAAACCAGACCCAGGATGGGCCAGGAGCCCGCATACACCAGAGTCACAATGAGTAGGGGCACAGCAACACACCCATCGGCATGGCCAATCCGTCCCATGCCACATGTGCACAGCACACAGTCCCATTGCCTAGCACACACAACTACAGATGCCACAGCCACGCACTCGCCTCCGGGAAACCCATGTACGAGATTGCACGAACTGCCAATGTCAGACGACAAATACATACTTCGCCAGGTGCAACACAATAACAAATCTCATTCTCTCCACAGGTGACGAACTGCCGGATGCTGGGGATGGAGACAGCAGCCAGCACAGCCAGCCCACAAGCCCCCAACGAGGACACACGGATCTGGAGGATCTGTCCTCCTCTTCGGACACGGACCACCAAGCAGGCCCATCTGGCGTGGCAGGGCCCAGCCGCTCCCCAGGACCCCTCCTACCCACCAACCCATCATCCAGGGATGCTGAACAGTCCCAGCCCCCTGCTGCCACTGTCGTTGCGGCCACACCCACGGTCATTGCGGCCACTACCACTGCCGCAACCGCCACCATCGCCGCACCGACCACCACCGCCACCACCACCACCACGTCTTCGCTGGCACCAGCCCCAGCGCAGGTGGTGGCCCGGCCGACTGGATCCACCCTGGGAGCCACAGCGAGGACCGTGGTGTGCAATGTGGCTAGTGGGCAGGCCGGTGGCAGCAGGACTGGTAGGAGGAGCAGGGTCAGGGAAACGCCAGCCTCCCCTGGGAGCCATGCCCTGCCTCAAATGGCCAGAGTCCTTGGGGCCTATGAAGAGGCCCAAGGACAATGGGCCAGGTCTGCTACAGACACGCGGGAGGTGCTGGGGGTGCTGAGGTCCATGGACGCCCATATGGGCCAATTCGTGTCCCGTATGGACCAACTCGTGGACCTCATGGGCCAGCTGGTGGTGGCGGTGGGGTCACAGGCAAGGCCAGCAACACCACCTCCGCCACCACCTGCTAGGGCGCAGGGTCGGGCAGCAGTGTCCACTTCCCCTGCGTCCACAGCCAGTGAGCACACCTCACCCACCACCAGCAGGTCGCCACCACACACCCCCCTCCCAAACGTGGAAGGGGCCGTCCGAAGAGGAAACAGATCTCCCGGGAGGACTTCGCACGCTCCAGTCGCAAGTGAGGCAGCCAGCCAGCCTTCCGCCAGCCTTCCTTGACCAGCCACTGCATTGACTTGCTCTACGATCCCACTCCACACAGCCAGCTGGATGGCATGTGTGTGTTGGACTATGGACATAGAACCAGTGGGTACACCCTGAGCTTCACGCAGCCATGACCGACAGCTCATTGTCACTGCACGCACCACTTTTGTCATCACCTTACACACAATCACATGTCACAGTTTGTAATAAATGCACCTTTTTCACTAACTGCTGTTTGTGCCCTGTGTTTTATTTGTACGGAATACAACGGCCACCTTGGGCGGAAAGGCACCTGATGCGTGGCATGGCAATGGAATCCGGAGGGCCTGTAGGGACCTAGGGGTGGGAGACAGAACAGGAGCACATTCAATGAGTGTGTCACACACCCATCACACAGTACATGTCAACAACTACAAGCAATGTACACACATCGCACAGAGCAATAGGGCACAATGCCACAGTCACCAACAGTGGCATACTACCCTGGCCATGGAGCGTTGACACACTGCACGCAGTGAACATACGGCCACCCTGACACAGCACACACACACCTGCACAGATACAGACACATCATCCGTCGTACATGGACACTCACCGTCAAGTGAAGTAGCGGGCGATGAGCTGCTGGCGCACATTCCCAGCTTCCTCCTCTCCGCTGTCCACCTCACTCGAGCTGTCCTGGTCTGCGGGCTGGGGCCCTGGTTGATCTCCGTCATCCACAATCAGGGGGATCTACTTCCGAATGGCCAGATTGTGCAGCATGCAGCACGCCACCACTATCTGGCACACCTTCTGTGGGGAGTACGCCAGTGCACCCCGGTGCGGTCCAGGCACCTGAACCTGGACTTGAGGAGGCCAAAGGTACGCTCGACCACACGTCTGGTCCTCCCATGTGCCTCATTGTATCGATCGTCTGCTGGGGTGCGAGGATTCCTCAATGGACTGAGCAGCCATGCCCCATTCGGATACGCAGAGTCACCTGGGTGTGAGGGACACAGAGAACCGTTGCTATTCCAACTGGACAGGGGACAGCATCGCACAACCAGCACGCTACACCACTCCACATACTCACCGACAATACAGCCACGATCCTGTTGCAGATTGGCCATCAGTCGTGGCAAGATGCTGTTGCGCATTATGTGTGCGTCATGTGCCGAGCCTGGAAACTTGGCACACACGTGGGTGATCACCATGTCCGCAAGGCACACCACTTGCACATTCAGGGAGTGCGTGTGCTTCCTGTTGCGGTACAGGTGCTCAGTGGCCTGTGGTGGAACAAGGCCAACATGTGTGCAGTCAATGGCTCCCACGACGTGTGGGATTCTGCCAAGGGCATAGAATGCACCCTTCACTGCCGCCAATTCACGAGCCCTGGGGAATCTGATGTACCTGTTCCGGTACAGCATCATGGCTGCCAGTACATCCCTCAGCACCTTGCTGAACATGGGCTGGGACATCCCTCCTCCACTGCCCACTGTGTGCTGGAATGACCCAGTGGCGAAGAAATGCATGGCGGCCATCACCTTAGCCGTGGGGGTGACAGCAGTCGGATACACCCTGCGGGGACGGAGATGGGGCTCTAACATGGCACACAGTCGATGCAGGGTTGGCCTGTCCAGCCGAAACTTCCTGATTACCTCTGTATCGTCCATGTCCGCCAGCAATTGGTATGGGCGGTCAATGTTCGGTCTCCGCCTGGGTTAAATGGCAGAGGACACATGTCAAAGCAACACGGCACATAGCAATTTCGCATACACATCACTGACATGACTGAGCAAGCACATGAGCCACAGCCCAGCTGTCAAGCTGGGACGGCACGGCCACAATACACTTACACAGGTCTCCCAACAATGGCAATGGCAAGTGAGACATACCACTGCCATGTGCATGCACATGGGGATCTAGGCCCCAATGACTTGCGGGGCGTGCTGATGGGGACTGACTGCATATTTGTCAAGCGGCAACGCCACGGCAACATGAGTGTCTGCTGAGCATGGAACTGCTTCCGAGGCTGGATGAGTATGGCACACGACGACGACGATGTGGGCACGGGCTGAGCGGCCAATACAAGTGGGACCTGTGGCACGAGGGGATATGAGACAGTAGTAGGTGTCAGCACTGCACCCTATGTACAGCACTGTACGGATCACAGCTCCCGAAACATTGACTGGTGTCCACATTGACAGCCCCATGCCAAGACGGCTGTGTGCTTGCAGTCACACGTCACAGGTGAGAGGTTACATTGCACGTGCCAGGTGGCAGACGTACATAGTGGGAGCTGGCATGTGTGTGCATGTGTCTCCTGTTCAGGATCCACCAGATGGGCGCTGACTCTGTACTGACCATTGGACACAGCATGTTCCGTGGAAGGCTTGTGTGTGTGGGATGGTGGCACTGGATGTGCCTCCGTTGGGTGGGGGGCCATGCACAGGGCGGGTACGTCGATGATTGCGCATTGTTGGTCACGGTGGGTGCACCAACTAAGATGTGTTGCCCTGTGCTCAATTCCTATGTCCGCATGATGATGGACTGTGGATGTGGGCAGACTACACATTGGTCGATGTGCTGTCTATATGCATGTGCCTTCACACCAGGCACAGCTGCCCCTGCACATGTGACCCCTGCTGGACTCGCTGCTGGGTCTGTGGAGCTGATGCACCTTCTGCGCGTGGGGCGGACAGCTCTCCTCACTTCCCTCATTGCGCATGTCATGTCTTTGCCGCAGGTGACATGGATCATGGAGGGCCCACATGTACGCGTGGGTAGGCTACACATGATTGTTCACTGGTCGCCACCCCCAGTCAGTGTTTCGAATGGGAAGGTTGTCGTGCTGGTGGTATGTTCGATGTGGCGGATGGGCGGGCCTAGGTGCGGGCTTACATTCCGGACATGGGGGGTAGTTGGATTGGTGACTAGTTGCAGTACACACGGGACACGTCTCTTCCTTTCCACATCTGGGTCATCCCTTGTACTAACTGACAGTGATACAGTCATCTTCGCCCCAGCCCTCATGTCCTCCCCTCGCACCCCCAATATGCATGCTCACCTGCGAGGCTAGCGCTTGCACAGGCAGCCCCAAGCTCGCACCAGATAGGGCAAGGAGTGTATGTGTGGGTCCAGTTGCACGAGTGGGCTGTCTCAGGGTATGATGTGTGGCGGGACGCCGTCCACCTGCGTGGTGCCCCAAATGGAGACCCGGCCTGCATGGACTATGCATCACAGTCTTCGCCTTCCGGATCCGCCACCTGCGACACCCAGTGGCTGTGGCTGCCCTTGCGGCCAGGCCGCGTCCGTCTGTGGCTGATGGCCCACACATTCACTCTTTGGCCTCTCTGGGGAGGGCTCGGGGGTGGTGGCGCACGCGCTTGCACTTAGTCGCAATGGCATGTGGCGTGGTTGGTATGATGGGCAATGGATGGGATGGTGCGAGCCACCTCCCGTGACGTCAGTGCTGCTCGTGCTGTGGTGCGTCCCCTACACTTCCATGTGACTTGTGCCATGCTAGACGTTGAGGTTCTATTGCCTGCGTGATATGACCAGGAGGAGCGCGAGGAGACCTCTCACACACCATGCTCCACTGCCATCCCGTGCCCTGTATCGCCTGTGCGGATTGACTATGTTGGGGTTACACCTGGTCGACTGGGGCTGTGTGTGCCTTGTCAAGGGGCATGGCGGGCGCACAACAGGATCCAGCTTGTCCACTGAGGGTGGGCTGAGGTGCGGCTGGTACCGCTTTGTACGTGTGCCCGGCTGCTGTGCACACACGTGTTCACTCCCCCCCGACAGGTGTCCTCTCACAATGCCCAGGGAAGCGGTGGTGTACTGTTCATGACCCCTCCCAACACGGCGTGCTCCAACTTGGCATGTGCGCATCTACCCGTCGCACCCACCCACCTGAGCACTGCGTCCATACGACTTCACACGACACATGTGTGTCTTCCACAGTAGTGCTACTCATTTGCGTTGACATCCAATACCAGTGGACTACATGGTCATGTCACGACTGCCGTGTACTTCACATACTCTCATCCACTCTCATTCGTACTTGTGAAATGAGTCAGCGGAGACAGTTTTGGTTTCAAACATTATATTGAGTCTTCTGTCCTCTGTGATGCAGTATAGTGGACACTACTGGCAGCGGAATACATGTTGAGGATATACTGAGCATGATTACAAATGGGATAGGGTGTGGGGTTACATGTGATTGGCTGTTGCATGTGGGATGTGGGCTTCAGAGTTACATCTGCTTGGCCAAGGCTGTGCTAATGTACATTTACGTATAGCTGCGGAGCTGCGGACTTTGACACAGACGGTATACATGTAGCCTACCAGACCGCTCGGCATCATGGGCACAGTCCATCTCAGTTCCATGTGACAGGTTTGCTGCGGTTGTTCCTCATGCACGCGTGCATGTGAGATGACATCAGGGCATGTGCTTGCGTGCATGCAGCGGCGTGCCACTTGTTGTTGCACTGTGGTGGTTACTGGACATGTCACAGTCACTGGGGTCGTGTTGTTGTTGTATGCACTTGTCGTCCATGCAAAGGTCCTGGTATGGGATTCCCGGGGCGGGGGTGGGAGGGTGCAGCACCCACAGACTCCAGGCGACCTATTCATGTCCACTGAGCGGTGTGTGTGTCCATGTGCGCTGGATCCATGTCGTGTCCTGGTTGTTCGTGCAGTTGCGTCCATGTGGGTGCGATACACAGAGCCCATGCCACTGCCTCCCACGATGCATGCGGTGTTCCTGGATGTGATGGGGAACAGTGTGCATGTCCCGGTCATATCCGATGTCATGGCGATGTCGTTGATGGTGTGGTTACAGTTGCCGGTCGTTTGGTATGGCTGTTGTGGTGGTGACTGGCCAGATCCGTGCGGAAGCTGAGCATGGGTGCGGGGTTGGACTTCATAGGTCACTCGGGGAACCTGCGTTGTGGTCCGACGTATTTACAGGTTGTCAGGTATGCGATGCCGTCCAGCAGGGCTTCCATGTCATTGGTGGTGTACATGTTTGCCAGCCAATGAAGCGGATGGTGGCTGTCAAGGTGTTGTTCGTAAGTTGTCCCTTGGAGGACCATGATGGGGCATGCTGGGTGACATTCGATGTAGCTGTTCTCGATGATCCGTCGTGTGGAGGCACAGTGGTCCCATTTCAGTGCGGGTGCGATGTTGGCCACATACGCCATGCCCCCATAGGCAGAGCAGGCCCTGTCGTGTGCGTCCAGAGGGAGGAGTAGTGGTAGCAGGTCCGCCTTCAGACATGCCGGGTTGGAGAGGCATATCTCGACGGGATGCTGGTAGGGACACCTCCGACAGTAGAAGACGGGCATGACGCAGCTGAACAATGTGATGCGGTAAGTCAGTCGGTAACTTACGTTCAGCAGGGACAGGAGATCGCATCCCAATGTATGTATCGTGTTGGTTTTGTACAGCTTGAGCTGTTCGGCGTAGTTGGGTAGGTGTGTTGCGGTTGCCATTTCGCAGCGGTTCGTTGAGGTGGCGTGCTCCGGCTGTGTGTGCAGTCTGCAATGTGCACGCTCCGGGGTTGCTGTGAGCTCTGTGTAGTCGTAGGGAGACAGGACTTGTGTTCTGTTGGCTTGTTTGGAGGACACGGGCCCTCTTCCCACATGCTTCTCAGACAGTTCAAGGTCAGTGCTGTGTGACTCCTTCCAATTAACTTGCATGTGGCCGACATGGGGGAGTGTTTTCTTCTTTCTTCCCCGTCCGTTGTGTGCTTCTGTGATATGCGCTATCTGCCCTGTGGTCGGTCTCCTCGGCATGCCTGTGTTGGTCTATTCTTGGACAATGGCTGTATTCACCGGCTTCTGTCGTAGGGCTGTGGTTTCAGTTGGAATGGAAGGTCATTCAGTGCTGTCTGCTCTCCCTTGTGTGGGCGGCAGCCTGCCTTTCCGCTCTGCGTTGGGCCTTGTGTGTGGATGTTATTCTTGGGCCACCTGTTGTCGGTCCCCGGGCTCTTTGGTGTTCCGTTTCATGTGTCTTGTTCATATGTGCAGGGTGGTATGGGTTTTTCAGTGTGGTACTGGCGTTCCTCTTCCCGAAGGAGCCCTGCTTCTCCTAGTTGGTGTTGCCGCCGCTGTGTGCTTCGCCATGTTTGTTACACTGGGGTGTGTCCTGCTGTTGCGTGACTTCACTGACATGTGTGCGTCGGTTGTGTGGCGTTGGGTGTTGTCCGTGAATTGGGCGTTGGGGACATGTCTGTGGCAGGCCTGTCACGTGTCATGTGCGTTCGGGGTGGGGCTGATGTGTGTGCTGCTTGGTTGTGTCCCTGTGTCTGTGTGCGACGCATGCATGGCGCTGCGGTTGGCCTCTGCGTTGTGCGCATGTGTGGCGGCGTCATCGGCGCTTTGTGGCCGTGACGGGGTGGTTGGTTCCTAGTCCCAGGTGGTGTGTACACATGTGTTCCGCGATGTTAGGATTTGGCCTGTGTGTCATGTGTGGATGCAATGGTGGATGTGTAGTGTACACGCGCTGGTGGGGGGTTGTCCGCTTTTTCCGCCCTTGCACTGTGTGCGCTGTTTGCGTGCACTTGTTGTGTGTGTGCCTACCAGCGTCTCCGCGGTACGTTGCGTCCTTGGTGGTGCATCAGCAGAAGCATGGGAAGGGCCTGCAGTGCTGGATTCATGCCCGGGGTGCCGCTTCTTCGTTGTCCGTGCTCTGCGTCCGTGTTACCGCCTCTCTTTCACGTGCGGTGTCTCTTAGCCGTGGGAGCCGTTTGTTTGCAACATCGTAATTTATGCGCCGGGCGGGACGTGTTTCGTCGGACGGTGTGTGTCAGTTGGGCTGCGCCGCTACGTGTACGGGCGCACTTTGATGGCGGACGGTGTTGCTGGCTTGCCGGCGGTGTTTGGCCTACTTTTCGCATCGTAATTGTGCGGGCGTGTGGACTGCTGCGTGCCGGCGGTAACTGGTGGTTTTTGCATCCGCCAGCACGGCGGTTGTGCTTCCGCCCGCCATCGTAATGGGCCCCATAGTTGTTTAAAATATCGATGTTTTAATTAGTGTTATGTATTTTAGTATGAATTTTAAAAGTATGTGATCTATATTTTTTGTGTAAGTATTGCTTTTGTTTTTTGATACATGTGTTAAATTTTTAGTAGTTATTAATCTTATTTTAATTAAATTTTGCGCTTTTTAGTTCTGTAGCGGGTTGTGAGTTTATAGGGCAATAGGGTGGGAAGTAATTTAATTATAATAAATTAAATTTTTTTTTTTATTTATTAGTATTTATTTAATGTAGATTTTATAGGGTTAATTGTGGGAATTAATTTATTATTAATTCATTATTAATTGGTTGTTAATTATTATTAATTAATGAATTGGTAATTATGTTAATTGTGTCATTTGTTTAGGAGCGGGTTGTGCGTTTATAGGGGAATAGGGTGGGAAGTAATTTAATTATAATAAATTTATTAATATTTTTTATGTATTAATATTTATTTAATTTATATTTTATAGTGTTAATTGTAGGAAATAATTTATTATTAATTATTTAATAATTGGCTGTTAATTAATATTAATTAATGAATTGGTAAATATGTTAATTGTGTCATTTGTTTATGAGCGGGTTGTGGATTTATAGGGGAATAGGGTGGGAAGTAATTTAATTATAATAAATGTATTCAGTTTTCATTTATTAATATTTATTTAATTTATATTTTATACTGTTAATTGTGGGAATTAATTTATTATTAATTATTTATCAATTGTTATTAATTATTATTAATTTATTGGTAAATATGTTAATTGTGGCATTTTTTGGGAGCGGGTTGTGGGTTTATAGGGGAATAGGGTGGGAAGTAATTTAGGGGCTGATTACGATGGCGGGCGGTAGCACATCCGCGGTGCTGTTGGTGGCGGAAAATGCCCTTTTCCGCAATCCATCGGCGGTCCTTGCATCCGCCGTATTACAATGGGCAAAGATAGCCCATTTCCCGTCCACTGCGGTGTTCCCGGAACCGCCAGAAATCCCCCTCCGCAGCGGTGGTGGACGGAGCCAAAAGGGAGGGACCGCCGTGCGGAATGCGGTTACGACCGCCGGTTGTATTACGATGCCACAAACAGCCCACCACACCGCTGCGGAGAATCCGGCCAATCGAGGATGGCGGTGGCAATACTGCGGATAGCTCCATGTGTTCCTGGCCGCTGGGGAAACGGTGGTCTTTGGCCTTTCCGCAGCAAATCCGACCGCCGCGGACGGATTTTCAGCTTTTCCGCCTCTGAATCCTGGAATTCGACCGCCGCGGTAGGGAGTTTCTGGCGGTGCATCCTAATATGGCCGGCGGTTTTGCTGCGGTACCTGCGGGCAGCAATTTCCCGCTAGCACGGCGGTCGGAGTGCTTCTCCGTCCGCCATCGTAATGAGCCCCTTAATTGTGATAAATGTATTAAGATTTTTTATTTATTGATATTTATTTCATTTATATTTATACTGTTAATTGTGGGAATTAATTTATTATTAATTATGTATTAATTGGTTGTTAATTAATATTAATTAATTAATTGGTAACTATGTTAAGTGTGTCATTTGTTTAGGAGCGGGTTGTGGGTTTATAGGGTAATTGGGTGGGAAGTAATTTAAATATAATACATGTATTAATATTTTTTATTTATTAATATTTATTCAATTTATTTTATCGTGTTAATTGTGGGAATTAATTTATTAATAATTATTTATTAATTGCTTGTTAATTATTATTAATTAATTAATTGGTAATTAATCATGTTAATTGTGATTTTGTTTAGGAGTGGGTGGTGGGGTTTAAAGGGGAATAGGATTGGAAGTAATTTATTTATAATTAATTAATAATTATTTGTTAATTAATTCTAATTAATTAATAAAAATTTAAATATGGCAATTGTGTAATTAATGTTAGATCCGAGTTGTGGGGTTTATAGTGGTAAAGGGTGGGAAGTAAATTCTTTTAAATGAATTGATAAGTTGTTGTTAATTGATATTAATTTATTAATCTAAAATTAGTTATGGAAATTGTGTAATGATTTTTAGGTGTGTGTTGTGGTGTTTATTGGGGTAGAGGGTGGAAAGTAATTTATGTTTAATTAATCATTAATTAGTTGATAATTAACGTTAATTTATTAATTGATAAATATTTATGGTAATTGTTTATTTTTATTTTGTGTGTGAATTTTGGTTTTATAGGGGTAACGTTTGGTGAGTAAATTGATTTTTATCTGTTTTAATTTGTTTTTTAATTGATAATATTTGTTTAGTTGATAATTAATTATGTTAATTATGGAGGTACACTTTTTTTTAAATTTGGATGTGTGTTGTGAATTGTGTGGTGTTATAGGGTAGGAAATAAAAAAGATTACATTTATGTAACAATTATTGTTTTTAATTATAAATAATTTCTATTAAAAATAGTTATTTGTAAATTATTTTTAATTTAAAAAAAAATAATCTTTGTAGGTATTTGTTAGATTTTTTTAACATTATAATATGTTTCTATCTTTTGTGATTTTCTATATTTTTATATATGTTTTCTTTTTGTTGTTGTTTAAAACCTTTTGTGTTGTAGTTGATATTTTGTTTCTTTTTAATTTTGAATTGGCTCCAGTGGGAATATTAATTTTTACCCCTCTGCTATCCAACACTTTCCCTCTTGTTGCACTCACTGGAGTGGGAATAGTTAGTTTTACCCGCCCGCTATCCAACACTTTTCCTACTGTTGCACTCACTGGAGTGGGAATAGTTAGTTTTACCCGCCCGCTATCCAACACTTTCCCTACTGTTGCACTCACTGGAGTGGGAATAGTAAATTTTACCCCTCTGCTATCCAACACTTTCCCTACTGTTGCACTTACTGGAGTGGGAATAGTAATTTTTACCTCTCCGCTATCCAACACTTTCCCTACTGTTTCACTCACTGGAGTGCGAATAGTAATTTTTACCCCTCCTCTATCCAACACTTTCCCTACTGTTGCACTCAATGGAGTAAAAAATCTAAGTTTAAAAACTATTAAATATTTCAAATGTTTTAATTTATAATATAATGTTTTTTTTTATTAGATTTTATGTTATAGGTATATATATATATATATATATTTATTTGTCAATTTTCATATATTTATAACATTTTAAAATAAACTAAAATTATTAGTTTATTAATAGTTTTAAAGTAAATATATATATATATATGTATATATATGTATATATATTACACTTTATATAAGTATGTTTAATTTTTTTAAATTAAATTTATTTCTTATATTTGTTAAAATGATATTGAATTTTAAAAAAAATGAACGTTTATTGTAATATTTAATATATTTAACACTATTTTTCATTTATATACAAAAAACCATAGTTTGTACATAAATATTTTTTACATCTATATTTTTTTCTGATATTTTTATACATACCATTATAAATATAGGATATTGATATTTTTGACATCGATATTTATGAGTCGATATTTTTTTATGGGGATACCTTGGGCGTTGATATTCTATCAGTGAACCTGACAGAACTCTTTTCACAGGTCACAATACCTTGCATTGAATGTTTAAAGCCTGAGGTGTTTGGAAATTCACCTGTCAATACGGACATGTTAGAAAAGAGGGCTGAATCATTCTGTGTCCGTGGGTAAATGTGATAGTAGATATTGGCCAAGATTGTTATAGGCCAGCCATTTCACCAATCAGGAAAGATCCAAAAAATATCAAACATGATTTTAATATTTCCAGATTCTCTATGTGTGTACAATAATTAGATTATACCTCAACATGCTTCTGCACCATGCACATTTAAACCAAGCACATAAAACTGGAAGAAACAGGGAAAAAAATAGTGTCATCCCTAAACAATAAAAATGATCCCCTCTCTCTCATTTTCCTTTCTCTGACTCGCATTTTAGTTTGTGGCTGTGCAGGTGTTTATCAGTGTTTATATGTTTACACGGATGAGTTTTGTTTCCCTTTAGGTGGAGTTTTATCAGCTATTGTAGGTTTAAACCTAAAACAGGATAGTATGGCGCATACTGTTGGCATTGATAAGCAGACCACAGAGACTTGCAGAAGTGACACAAAATGCTAAAGCATTCCACGCTCATCAGAATGTTACAGGGATCTCTAAGAATAACACACGAACAGTAGGCATGTCACACAAATCAGTTAATATGAATCACAATTGTAGGAGTGTTACATGAATATTGAAGAATTTCACATAAACCCAAAAGAGTGCCAAAGGATTGCGTAACATAACCACATTATACAATCAAAAATAATTCCATGGAGCCAAGTTATTGTCACTCAAGGATCAGTAAGCATGGCACAGGAGTGAGTGGTCAAGTTATAGAAATCAGTAAGTATACCACAGAGATCACTACTTGTATCAACAGGAATCAGTAAGCATGTCACGGAGCCATGTACTTGTCGATCAAGAATCAGTAAGCATGTCACAAAGATGAATCAGGGACCATGTTATAGAAATCAGTAACCACTCCACAGAGCCAAGTACTCATCACTTAAGAATCAGTAAGCTTGCTAGGCACAGGAATTAGTGACCTCATTGCAGGAATCAGTAAGCATGCTATATAGATCACTACTTGTATCACAGAACTCAAAAAGCATGCCACAGTAACCGTGACAATGCAATAGGACTCAGTAAGCATGCCGCAGAGCCAAGAACTCATCACTCAACAATCAGTAAGCATGTAAGACACAGGAATCAGTGACCACATTATATAAGAATCAGAAAGCGCGCCGCAGAGCCAAGAACTCATCACTCACTATTCAGTAAGCATGTCAGACACAGGAATCAGTGACCACGTTATATATGAATCAGTAGACATGCTGCAGAGCCAAGAACTCATCACTCACCAATCAGTAAGCATGTCAGACACAGGAATAAGTGACCACGTTATATAAGAATCAGTAAGCATGCCGCAAAGCCTAGTACTTGTCACTCTTCAGGTCTGGATGCATACTTGAAATCCGAGGCTGGGTCTTCTGCTGTCTGAGGTATGGGTGACTGTTTCCGAAATCCTGAATGTCACCACACACTGGAATCTGCAGTAGGCAAGTGCCCTTAAGAGACTGCCAGTTTTTCAGCAGGAAAAAGCCAAAAGCGTAAAAATTCTCCTTGCTGGAAGAAGTCTTCAAAGGATTGAAGAAAAACAGGAATCCAGAGTCCAAGAGAGGAATTCTTCAGGAGTGAAAAATCCGGATCAGCAAATGGAGGGAACGAAGAAACAAGAAAGGTCTTCATCCACAAGAGCCCAATAACTCCAATCCAAGTAACATTTATATTTGCAGAACTGTGATGATTGAGATATGACTCTGGTCTCCCAATTGACATAGGGATTGTGTTGTTCCAGCCAGGATATCCCAAGTACTATGACGTAGTTAGAGATGTGATTTGGTCTAAAGTAACAATCTCCTTGTGATTTTCTAATTATACTAGAAGCGGAACCCTGATGGAGTGCACAAGACCCAAAGTCAAAGGAAAGCCATTGATTTGTTGTACGTACTTGGAGCTGAGGTCTTACTGATCAGAATTTGGAGTGTCTGGGCACAATTCAAGTCCATATACATGTGAGACGCACCAGCATCTAACAGGGTAGGAACAGAGATAGACTGTCGGCATCTTTCGACCCTGTCATTAGGTGGCCCTACTTGAAGACCTTCTTTGATCCTGCTTACATCTTGAACAATAGTTTAGAACCTATGCTGCACTTCACACGTCATTCAGAGACTTTCCAAATCATTTTTCAAAATCTGAAACACTTGTGATTCCATTACATGGTTACTTACATCTCCTAATGAATTATGGTACTTGTATGCCTTCCCCCGAGTCTGAGGACTGCAGAGCAGATTTTTGGCGAACCTTGTAAATACTTGGACTTCTGTGTTACCATTTTTAGCATGCCCATGTGCTCCCTTGCATGAATTCCTGCCATCTTTAGAAACAAGGTCTGATCCTTGTTCCACTCCGGAGTTTCGTTCTGCCCACTGGTTGCTTCCTGTAACGTCAGTGCACTCCTTCAGGAAGACAGCTAGAGGAGGGATTTTAACTTCTCTCTCCTGCACTTTCCTGCAGCGAGCTCACACCTGCTCTGACTTCCAATCACCCTCGAAGGAGGGATTTAAGACTGGCTTCTGCATTCAGAACTGGTGCTTCAAGTGCCATTACTGGGGGCTCCTGCTTTCTTCTCAAGTTGCCTGCATTGCTGAACCTATGAAAACATGAGAGAAGTCATGTTTTCTGCTACTGGTTATTGAAGTGTCCTGCTTTCCTGTGGCTCTCCTGTACAGCACTGTGATTTATGTGTTTTTCTTTGCTTCAGTTCCACCTGTGCCTGAACTTTTGTATTCTCATATCCTAAATTTCTGTACTTTCCCGCTTGCTTTTCTGACCACATATTCCCTGAGTTGGCAGCGTTTCCCTTGTCTTGGTTTTCTCCCTGTCTCATTGCTTTCTTGTCTGTTCTATATTCTGGTTAATCTTTCCACTTTGGTTTTCTTTTTCATTCCAAATTCGGTCCACTCTCTGTTGTAGTCCATTTCTGTTTACAGTGTGACCTTTGGCTTGGTCTCCGTCCTGATCAGGTAAGACAAAGACTTCTGTTGTCGCATTCAGGTCCTCTGGAGTCTTACCTGTCTCAGTGTTGTTGACAGTCTCGGTCCACCTTGCACTGAGTACAAAATGCTCTATAACAACAGGCTCAAGTATAATTTCACAGTGTGATTGTTGTTAAGAGCAATCTGCTAGTATCAGTCCATAAGGGGTTCCCTAAGCTACTAAAAGACATCTTGTCATACACCAGCACATCCCTTACTTTGAGCAA
Source organism: Calotriton arnoldi (assembly GCA_963921515.1). Classification (NCBI taxonomy): domain Eukaryota; kingdom Metazoa; phylum Chordata; class Amphibia; order Caudata; family Salamandridae; genus Calotriton; species Calotriton arnoldi. The sequence continues at coordinate 18,176 of CAWUFW010001440.1, forward strand.
ACTTTGCTCTTGTTTATCGTCTGTCTCTTTCCTTGTCCCCGCTAACAGCTGTCTCCTTTCCTCTCTAGTTCTGTGACCTCAGTTATATCTTGAGTAGCCTGGTATTTACTTTGGACTGTCACCTTTCTGAGTACTACCTCTGGAATCATCCGTCTAACCCATATCTCCCTGAAACAGATTGGCCAGGATGGACATGAAGGATCAACTCTAACACAAAGAAGCAGGAATTGCATCCACTGGAGGAGCAAAAAACTGTAGGATGACTGGAATCTCCCGCCCCTTTCCCCATTACAAAGGATGGGACCTGGCCTTTTCCTGTGGCATGGAGGGTCGAAAAACAAACTTTTGCAGCAGATAGTTAGGAATCACAAAATAGAGAGACAAACCTCCCCAATGTCTTTATTTACTTTTGACATTGGAAAAAGGACCTCTAGCAGATCCGAGTTGCATATGCTCATCAACCACCTCAGAAGAAGGAACTATCTCAGTAATTGACTCGTCTACCTAAAAACGTGGGAAGAAGGAATAACATTGATCTTCTGCTGTCACTGCTTTTCTATTCTCCTTTCCTTAAGTCGGTGTTCAATGAGGAGAACCTGTTCCAGTAGTACAGAAGACCAGGATGCTTGGGGAACTCTTGCCAGCTCATCCTTTAACTCCTCATCTAAGCCTCCTTGGAATAGTTATCTGACTGTGTTCCCCCTAGGTAATCTCTGCAGCAAGCTCATGAAACTGTGTGCATTAGGAGAGTACTTCAGAATTTCACTGTGCGATCTTACTCAGGGCGCCGTCTGTGGAAGCTTCCCGTTCTGGCCTTTCAGCCATCTTCTTGAACTTTACCAAAAAAATTGGCATAATTATTCAGGCTAGTATCCACAGTGACAGCCAGAGTAGTTGCCCAGACAAGAGCTACACAGATCAAGAAACCAATTAAATATCCCAGTTTGAATAGGTCAGAGGAAGATTGTCTGTGCTGAAAGGCAAAATAGACCACCAGGTCATCCAAAATCTCCTTCAACCCAGTAGGATCTCCAGAATACTTTGATGTTGAGGGGTTGATGGAGGGCAGTTCGCAATACATGGAGAGGATTTCGTGACAAAAAGGCAGTTGGTCCAATTCCAGGGTTTGTTGCTGGAGGGCAGCGGGCAGTTCAATTTAAGGATCCATGCCACAAATAGTCAGAAGTTTTTGGTGTCTCACCCTCTTCAGTTCTGATGCTTAGTTCTAATCCAGGTCCAGGTCTTCCTCTGTTCGAGGTATGGTCGACTGTTTCCGGAAGCTACAATTTGACCACACACTGGAGTATGTGGTTGGAAAGAGTCCTCAAGAAGCTGCCACCTTCTCAGGAGATAAAAGTCAAAGGCGTAAAAAACCTCTTTGCTGGACGAAGACTTCAAAGGTTCGAGGAAAACCAGAAATCCAGAGACTGTGAGTGGATTTCTTTAGGAGTGAAGAGTCAGGATCAGCAAGTGGAGGGAGCAAGGAAACAGGCGAAGGATCATAGCTTTGTTGTGACACACCTGCCAACCAGACTGGAGCCTTTATATAGTAAAGTGACAGGAAAAGGAAACAACATCAATTAACACCTTCGCTGCTAGGCCTTTTCCCCCCCTGTGCTAGCCTTTTTTTTGGCTATTTGGGGTAGCTCGCGCTTAGGCCCCTGTAACTTTTTGACCACGTAAGGTATCCACGCCAAATTTGCGTCCTTTTCTTACAACATCATGGGGATTTTTAAGGTATCCAGGGGTTGTTGATTCCCCAGGAGGGGACCCAGAAATTAGCCAAAATACAGCTAAATGTTTATTGGGGAAAAATGGGAAAAAGGTGCTGCAGATCAAAGCGTCTGGTTTTTTCCCTGCAAATGGTATCAACAAAGTGTTTGTGGGGCTGAAATCACCATCTTTCCAGCTTTCGGGGACTGACAGACTTTTGTCAGAGAACCAAAATTTTTTACACAGTTTTGGCATTTTACTGGGACATAGCCTATTTTTGCTATTTTTTTGTGCTTTCAACCTCCTTCCAGTTAGTGGTAGAAATGGGTATGACATCAATAATGGATCCTAGAAAGCTATACATTTCAGAAAAGTAGACAAAATTCTGAATTCAGCAAAGGGTCATTTCTGTAGATCCTTCAAGGTTTTATTTATAGAAACCAACAGTTAAAAATAAGAAAAATTGAAAATGAGTTGAACAAAATAGCCATTTGTGCCAACATTTTCAACTGTAACTTCTACTACAAATGACAGATTTTTTAAAGCAATATACCGTTACATCCGCTGGACCCTTCTGGTTGTGGAGATATATAGGACTTGTAGGTTCACCAAGAACCCGACGAACCCAGAGCTACTAACTGAGCAGCATGTTGCAATGGTTTTTTATGTGTACCGGGTATATAGCAATTCATTTGGGAAAATATAAACAGGGAAAAATTGGTATGAAAGACACCCACATATTTCTGAAATGGGAACAAAATATAGAGTTTAGAATCAGTAGCTATTTGCACATCTCCAAAATTATGGGTACCCATACTAGCATGTGAATTATAGGACATTTTTCAAAGTGAGTTCTTTTTTACTCATTGTCTTACATTTGGAAGGCAGAAATGCATCAATAGTCAATAGGTAATAACAGTTGCTCTACAATTCTGTTCCGCTAAGTCTCTAGATAAAAATGGTACTTCACTTGTGTGGCTAGGCCTAGTGCCCGTCACAGGAAACGTCCCAAAACGCAACGTGGACACTCCACATTTTTACAGGGAGAACAGACCCTTTTTTTACAAAGTGCCTAGCTGTGGATTTTAAACCCTAGCTCTGCCGGCACCTAGGAAAACCTAGCAAACCTATATATTTTTGAAAACTAGACACCCAGAGGAATCCAGGATGGGGTGACTTGACTGGCTCTCACCAGGTTCTGTTACCCAGAATCCCTTGCAAACCTCAAACTTTGTAAAAAGAATACACATTTTCCTCACATTTCTGTGATGGAATGTTCTGGAATCTGCGTGGATCCACACAATTCCACCCACCCCGCATGTCCCAATGTCTTCCGAGAAAAATGGTTCCTCACTTGTGTGGGTAGGCCTAGTGACTGTGCCAGGAAACGGCCCAAAACGCAACAGTGGACTCACCACATTTTTACAGTGAAAACTGACCCTTTTTTTCTAAGTGTCTAACTGTAGATTTTGAACCCTAGCTCTGCCGGCACCTAGGGAAACCTAGCAAACCTGTACATTTTTGGAAATTAGACAACCAGGGGAATCCAGGATGGGGTGACTTGTCTGGCTCTCACCAAGTTCTGTTACCCAGAATCCCTTGCAAACCTCAAACTTTGTCAAAAAAACACATTTTCCTCACATTTCTGTGATGGAATGTTCTGTAATCTGCATGGATCCACAAAATTCCACCCACCCCGCATTCCCCAACGTCTTCAGAGAAAAATGGTACCTCACTTGTGTGGGTAGGCCTAGTGACTGTGCCAGGAAACGGCCCAAAACGCAACAGTGGACACACCACATTTTTACTGTGAAAACTAACCCTTTTTTTGAAAGTACCTAGCTGTATATTTTGAACCCTAGCTCTGCCGGCACCTAGGGAAACCTAGCAAACCTATACATTTTTTAAAACTAGACACCCAGAGTAATCCAGGATGGGGTGTCTTGTCTGGCTCTCACCAGGTTCTGTTACCCAGAATCCCTTCCAATCCTCAAACTTTGTAAAACAAAAAACACATATTCCTCTATTTTCTGTGATGGAAAGCTCTGGAATCTGCGTGGATCCACAAAATTCAAACCACCCCGCATTCCCCAAAATCTTCCGATAAAAATAGTATCTAACTTGTGTGGGTAGGCCTAGTGCCTGCGACAGAAAATGACCCAAAACTTAATGTGGACACACCACATTTTAACAGTGAAAACTGACCCTTTTTTTGCAAAGTGCCTAGCTGTAGCTTTTGAACCCTAGCTCTGCCGTCACCTAGGGAAACCTAGCAAACCTATACATTTTTGAAAACTAGACACTTAGGGAAATTCAGGATGGGGTGACTTGTCTTGCTCGCACCAGGTTCTGTTACCCAGAATCCCTTGCAAACCTCAAACTTTGTAAAAAAAACCCCACATTTTCCTCAAATTTCTGTGATGGAAAGTTCTGGAATCTGCGCGGATCCACATCCCGCATTCCCCAAAGTCTTTCAATAAAAATGATACCTCACTTTTGTGGGTAGGCCTACTACCCGCGACAGGAAATGGCCCAACACGCAATGTGGACACACCGCACTTTTACAGTGAAAACAAACCCTTTTTTTGCAAAGTGCCTAGCTGTAGATTTTGAACCCTAGATCTGCTGAAACCTAGGAAAACCTAGCAAACCTATACATTTTTGAAAACTAGACACCAGGGGAATCCAGGATGGGGTGACTTGTCTGGCTCTCACCAGGTTCTCTTACCCAGAATCCCTTGCAAACCTCAAACTTTGTAAAAAAAACACATTTTCCTCTAATTTCTGTGATGGAAAGTTCTGGAATCTGCATGAATCCACAAAATTCCACCTGCCCCGCATTCCCCAAAGTCTTCTGATAAAAATGGTACCTCACTTGTGTGGGTGGCCTAGTGCCCGCGACAGGAAACGGCCCAAAATGCAACCTGGACACACCACATTTTTACGATAAAATCCGACCCTTTTTTTGCAAAGTGCCCAGCTGTAGATTTTTAACCCTAGCTCTGCCGGCACCTAGGAAAACCTAGTAAACCTATACACTTTTGAAAACTAGACACCCAGGGGAATCCAGGATGGGGTGACTTGTCTGGCTCTTACCAGGTTCTGTTACCCATAGTCCCTTGCAAACCTCTAACTTTGTAAAAAAAAACACATTTTCCTCTATTTTCTATGATGGAATGGTCTGGAATCTGCGTGGATCCACAAAATTCAAACCACCCCGCATTCCCCAAAGTCTTCCGATACAAATTTGGTACCTCACTTGTGTGGGTAGGCTTAGTGCCTGCGACAGGAAACGGCCAAAAACGCAATGTGGACACACCACATTTTTACAGTGAAAACTGACCATTTTTTGCAAAGTGCCTAGCTGTAGATTTTGAACCCTAGCTCTGCCGGAATCTAGGGAAAACTAGCAAACCTATACATTTTTGAAAACTAGACACCTAGGGGAATTCAGGATGGGGTGACTTGTCTGGGTCTCACCAGGTTCTCTTACCCAGAATCCCTTGCAAACCTCAAACTTTGTTATAAAAAACACATTTTCCTCTAATTTCTGTGATGGAAAGTTCTGAAATCTGCGTGGATCCACAAAATTCCACCTGCCCCGCATTCCCCAAAGTCTTCGGATGAAAATGGTACCTCACTTGTGTGGGTAGGCCTAGTGCCCGCGGCAGGAAACAGCCCAATATGCAACGTGGACACACCACATTTTTACAGTGAAAACTGACCCCTTTTTGCAAAGTGCCTAGCTGTAGATTTTGAACCCTAGCTCTGCCGGAACCTAGGGAAACCTAGCAAACCTATACATTTTTGAAAACTAGATACCAAGGGGAATCCAGGATGGGGTGACTTGTCTGGCTCTCATCAGGTTCTGTTACCCAGAATCCCTTCCAAACCTCAAACTTTGTAAAAAACAAAACACATTTTCCTCTATTTTCTGTGATGGAAAGTTCTGGAATCTGCGTGGATCTACAAAATTCAAACCACCCCGCATTCCCCAAAGTCTTCCGATACAAATTTGGTACCTCACTTGTGTGGGTAGGCCTAGTGCCAGCGACAGGAAACGGCCAAAAACGCAATGTGGACACCACATTTTTACAGTGAAAACTGACCCTTTTTTGCACAGTGCATAGCTGTAGATTTTGAACCCTAGCTCTGCCGGCACCTAGAGAAACCTATACATTTTTGAAAACTAGACACCTGGGGAATTCAGGATGGGGCGACTTGTCTGGCTCTCACCAGGTCCTGTTGTCCAGAATCCCTTTGCAAACCTCAAACCCCGCATTCCCAAAGTCTTCCGATAAAAATGGTACCTCACTTCTGTGGGTAAGCCTGGAGCCCGCTACAGGAAATTGCCCAAAACGCAACGTGGACACACCACATTTTTACAGTGAAAACTGACCCTTTTTTTGCAAAGTGCCTAGCTGTACATTTTGAACCCCAGCTCTGCTGGCACCTAGGGAAACCTAACAAACCTATACATTTTTGAAAGCTAGACACCCAGGGGAATCCAGGATGGGGTGACTTGACTGCCTCCCACCAGGTTCTGTTACCCAGAATCCCTTGCAAACCTCAAATGTTGTAAAAAAAACAAAAACATTTTCCTCTAATTTCTGTGATGGAAAGTTCTGGAATCTGCGTGGATCTACAAAATTCCACCCGCCCTGCATTCCCAAAGTCTTCTGATAAATATGGTACCTCACTTGCGTGGGTAGGCCTAGTGCCCGTGACAGGAAACGGCCCAAAACGCAACATGGACACACCACATTTTTACTGTGAAATCTGACTCTTTTTTTGCAAAGTGCCTAGCTGTAGATTTTTAACCCTAGCTCTGCCGGCACCTAGAAAAACCTACTAAACATATACACTTTTGAAAACTTGACACCCAGGGTAATCCAGGATGGGGTGACTTGTCTGGCTCTCACCAGGTTCTGTTACCCTGAATCCCTTGCAAACCTCAAACTTTGTAAAAAAAAAAAACACATTTTCCTCACATTTCTGTGATGGAAAGTACTGGAATCTGCGTGGATCCACAAAATTCCACCCACCCCACATTCCCCAAAGTCTCCTGATAAAAATGGTACCTCACTCGTGTGGGTGGGCCAAGTGGCCACGGCAGGGAAGGGCAAAAACTTATTGAGGAGACATCAAAATGACCTATCACAAAACAACTTGGTTCTTTAAAGGGTGGTCACCTGGGTCTTTGGCCCCGGGCTCGGCGGCCATCTTGGGAAACTACCAAATCCACACATTTCTGAAACCTAGACAGCCGGGGGAGTCCAGCGAGGTATGGCTTGCATGGACCCCCCAATGTTTTCCTACCCAGAATCCCCTGCAAACTTTAAATTTAGCTGAAAAAAATACATTTTCCACATAGTTTTGTGTGGGATCACCGTGTCGGCACAAATGTCCTACCCCACAGCGTTCCCCTTAGTCTCCCTAGTAAAATGATACCTCACTTGTGTGGGTGTCCAAAGCAGAATTGGCTAAAAACGTATTTTTAAAAAAATGTAGCGCTTAGAATTCGCTGTGCTATACCCTTAATCCCTATATTTTTGGCTCTTCCCAGTCACAGGCCCTTGCCCCACCCACGCAAGTGAGGTATAATTTTACTTTGGACACTGAGGGGAACGCTGTGGGGTAGGACATTTGTGCCTGCAACATGATACCACACAAAAATTTGTGGAAAAAGTGATTTTTTCTGATTAAATTCGAGGTTTGCATGGAATTCTGGGTAGGGAAATGTTGGGGTATCCACGCAAGCTATACCTCACTGGACTCCCCAGGGTGTCTAGTTTTCAGCAATGTGTGGATTTGGTAGGTTTCCCTATATGGCCGCAGAGCCCGGGGCCAAAAACCCAGGTGACCCCCCTTGCAAAACCATATCGTTTTGTGATAGGTAATTTTGATGTCTCCACAATACGTTTTGGGCCCTTGCCTGTCGTGGGTACATGGCCCACCCACACGAGTGAAGTACCATTTTTATCGGGAGACCTGGGGAAATGCTGGGTGGAAGGAAATTTGTTTCAGCCCGGTGATCCCACAACTATTCCACACAGAAATTTGAGAAACATTTGATTTTTTCAGCAAAATTTGATTTGCAGGGGATTTTGGGTAGGGAAACGTTGGGGGATCCATGCAAGCTATACCTCCCTGGATTTCCCCGGGTCTCTAGTTTTCAGAAATGTGTGGGTTTGGTAGGTTTCCCTAGATGGCCGCCGAGCCCAGGGCCAAAACCCCAGGTGACCCCCCTTGCAAAACCAGATCAATTTGTGGTAGGGAATTTTGATGTCTCCACAATATGTTTTGGGCCCTTGCCTGTTGCGGGTACTTGGGCTACCCACACGAGTGAGGGTACCATTTTTACCGGGAGACCTGGGGGAAAGCTGGGTGGAAGGAAATTTGTGTCAGCCCGGTGATCCCACAACTTTTCCACACAGAAATTTTGGAAAAGTTTGATTTTTTCATCAAAAGTTAAGGTTTGCAGGGGATTCTGGGTAGGGAAATGTTGGGGGATCCATGCCTCCCTGGATTTCCCCGGGTCTCTAGTTTTCAGAAATGTATGGGTTTGGTAGGTTTCCCTAGATGGCCGCCGAGCCCAGGGCCAAAAACCCAGGTGACCCACCCTTGCAAAACCAGATAAATTGGTGATAGGTAATTTTGACGTCTCCAGAATACATTTTGGGCCCCTGCCTGTCGCGGGTACTTGGGCTACCCGCACGAGTGAGGTATCATTTTTATCGGGAGACCTGGGGGAATGCTGGGTGGAAAGAAATTTGTGTCAGCCCGGTGATCCCACAACTTTTCCACACCGAAATGTGGGGAAAATGTGAATTTTTCAGCAACATATGAGGTTTGCAGGGGATTCTGGGTAGGAAAACGTTGGGGGATCCATGCAAGCAATACCTCCCTGGACTCCCCAGGGTGTCTAGTTTTGACAACTGTGTGGGTTTGGTAGGTTTCCCAAGATGGCTGCGAGCCAGGGGCCAAAAAACCAGGTGCCCCCGCAAAACCTGGTACTTTTATGATAGGTAATTTTGAAGTCTCCACAGTACGATTTGGGCCATTTCCTGTTGCAGCCACTATGCCCACCCACACAAGTGAGTTACCATTTTTATCGGGAGACCTAGGGGAATGCTAGGTGGTAGGACATTTGTGTCAGCCCGGTGAACCCACAACTTTCCCACACAGAAAAGTGAGGAAAATGTGATTTTTTTCAGCTAAATTTGAGGTTTGCAGGGGATTCTAGGTAGGGAAACGTGGGGGATCCACGCAAGCCATACCTCACTGGACTCCCCAGGGTGTCTAGTTTTCAGAAATGTGTGGGTTTGGTAGGTTTACCTAGATGGCCGCCGAGCCCGGGGCCAAAAACTCAGGTGCCCACCCTTGCAAAACCAGGTCGTTTTGTGAACGGTAATTTTGATGTCTCCACAATACGTTTTGGGCCCTTGCTTGTCGTGGGTACTTGACCCACCCACACAAGTGAAGTACCATTTTTATAGGGAGACTTTGGAGAATGTGGGGTGGGTGGAAGTTTGTGGACCAACGCAGATTCCGGAACTTTCCATCACAGAAATGTGGGAAAAATGTGTTTTTATTTTACAAAGTTTGAGGTTTAAAAGGGTTTCTGGCTAACAGAACCTGGTGAGAGCCACACAAGTCACCCCATCCTGGATTCCCCAGGGTGTCTAATTTTAAAAAATGTATAGGTTTTCTAGGTTTCCCTAGGTGCCGGCAGAGCTAGGGTTCAAAATCTACAGCTAGACACTTTGCAAAAAAAGGGTGAGTTTTCACTGTGAAAATGTGGTGTGTCCATGTTGCGTTTTGGGCCGTTTCCTGTTGCAGGTAGTGGGCCTACCCACACAAGTGAGGAATCATTTTTATCGAAAGACTTCGGGGAATTCTGGGTGGGTGGAAGTTTGTGGATCTGCGCAGAACTTTTCATCACAGAAATGTGAGGAAAATGTGTTTTTTTTTACCAAAGTTTGAGGTTTGCAATGGTTTCTGGGTAACAGAACCTAGTGAGAGCCACACAAGTCACCATATCCTGGATTCCCCTGGGTGTCTAGTTTTAAAAAATGTATAGGTTTGCTAGGTTTCCTTGGGTGCCAGCTTCGCTAAGACCCAAAATCCACAGGTAGGCACATTCTGAAAAAAAGTCAGTGCCTGGTGGGCCTTCTGCCGCCCTGGGGAGGGGGGAATCGGGGGCTATTGCCCCGATATGCCCCCAAGGGAGGCAGAAAGACTGTGGCTATTGTTTTGGGGGGTGGAGACATTGGGATGCCCATTCTGGGCAGCCCCCACCCCTACGTATGAAAGTCAGCATAATCGCTGATGCCTACTGGGCTCTCTGCCCCCCCTGGGGGGCAGATTAGGAGCTACTGCCCCAATCTGCATCCTGGGGGGGCAGAAAGACTGTGGCTATTTTATTGGGGGCGTGGGGACATTGGGATGCCTATTCTGGGCAGCCACCACCCCTACATATAAAAGCCAGCATAATCGCTGACGCCTACTGGGCTCTCTGCCCCCCCCCAGGTGGGCAGATCAGGGGCTACTGCCCCCATCTGCATCCTGTCGAGGCAGAAAGAAGACTGTGGCATCTTTTTTTGGGGGGTGGGCAGCCCCACCCCTGAATTATGAAATAAATATACCCCTGGTGCCTAGTGGGCTTTCTGCCCCTCCCCCCGGGGGCAGATCAGGGGCTAATGCCCCATCTGCCTCCTGGGGGGGAGAAAGACTGTACCATTTTTTGTTTTGGGTGGGGGCATCGGCATGCCCATTCTGGGCAGCCCCCACCCCTGGCGTATAAAAAAATAATCCCTGGCGTCTATGGTGCTTTCTGCCCCCCTGGGGGGGCAGGTTGGGGGCTACTGCCCCCAAATGCCCCCCCGGGGGGGCACAAAGAATGTCTGTGGTAAAAAGTAATGGGTGGAGCAAAGGTCCTTGCCCAAGGGGCCGCTCCCCCCTCCCTGGTGCTACTATTGGGAGGATCCCTGCTTGGGGATCGCTCTCCTGGGGCGATCCCCAAGCAGGGATCCACTTTGGAAGGGTACCATTGGAAAGGGGAGATTCTTCCCTTTCCAACGATACCTCTCCCATGTGTTTTGGTGCTCGGGGCTGAGATAGCCCCACAAGCACCGAAACTGGAAACTGAAACTACGTTTCAGTTTCGTTTTCATTGTAATGACGACAGCGCGCCATGCGTGCGATCGTCAATACAAGGAAAATTAAAAACAGGCCTCAGGAGGTTGAGGAAGCTCTTCCCCACCTCCCAAGGCAAAAAAAAAAGGGAAATCCCTCTGCTGTAAACAGCAGAGTGATTTTGCAAGTGTGCTCATGACGTAATGGTTCCGTCATGAGCACACTTGCACTTGTGCTCATGACGGAACCATTCCGTCATGAGCACTGAAGAGGTTAACCACATGACAGGAAACATAATTGATTGGGAAAGTCAGGAAGAAACTAAGGAAGGAATAGCCATGATCGAAAGGGAGAAGAAAAGAGAATGAAAGCCTGAAGTGGATAGCTGTGGGGCAGCTTAAAAAGGCAGCTGCAAACCCTCAGAATGGTGATTGCGATTTTAAAGCTGGATTAGCAATGAGCAGCAGCCAGAAGCCCAGGAGCTCGTGAGAAAGCAGCCCCAGGTGAGAGTGACTCATAGCCCACAGCTGTGTGCTTCTTGCAGTGTCTTCTGAGCCCCAAGAAATACGGATCTCCGAAAGGTACAGCGATTCTCAGGCGCCCAGGCAACCAAGACAACATGGATGCAACAGTAACTCAAAAATCGGTAAGCATGTTAGCCACAGGAATTAGTGACCGCATTGAAGGAATCAGTAAGTATGCCACAGAGACCACTACTTGTATCACAGAAATCAATAATGATGACGCAGTATCAGTGACCACTTTACATGAATCAGTAAGTATGCCACAGAGCCAAGCACTTGTCAATCAAGAATCACTAAGCATGTTACTAACAGGAATCAGTTACTATGTTACAGGCATCAGTAGATATACCACAGAGACTACTACTTGTATTACAGAAATCAGGCACCATACTACAGTATCAGTAACTATTTTACACGAATCGGTAAGTGTTGGAAGGTGGTTTATTGATAGGGGTAAGTATGGACCTGCCACTAGTATCAAGGCCAAAGAGACAGTATTGGGTCCTGTAAAGGTCTCTATCAGTTAGTCACTTGCTCCACTCTTGGTAGCTGACAACAAGCAGTAAGGCTTGACATAGGAGACAGGCACGTAAAGCATTTAAAAACACCAATACAGGTAATAAGTAAGATAGAATACACAATAAAAATCTCACACCAATTGATAAAAATAGAAAATATTTTTATTTTTAAAATGACAAAAATCCAATGTAGGGAACCTGAGATATGAATGTTCAAAGTTTAACCAATTTCTAGTGCTTAAAAATATATATCGCCACTTTGGGACATCTGGTCATGCTTGACTGGGTCAAAGTCAAAGTTTGAGGCCGACCGCGATGGAGCCCTGGTTGGATCTACTAAGCGGGAGGCCCCGGTCAAACTTTTACCTTCACACTTAGAAACATTTCTGGAGCTTTTTCCTCCGACACCCATCAACCCTCTACAGCAGGCCAGATGCGGTGAGGGTTCATCGGTTTGACCTTCGTCGAGGCCCCCGGTCAACTCCTGGAAGTCTGGAGCTTTTGAGCTCTCAGCGGGATGAACCCGAAGTCCAGGCCGGGTCACGGTTGAAAGTAGTCAGCTTGGCTCCCAACGTCGAGCTGTTGAGTTATGGAGCTTTTTCACAAAAGTTCTCCAAACTCCTGGAAGTCCATCCAGAAGGTTTCCTTGTAGGTTCCGAGGGTCTAAAACACAAATCCAAGGGTCTGGAATCTCCTAGATGGTCCTTGGGAGGGCTGGAATACAGTTCCCACAATGCACCTGGCCAAATCCTTAAAAAGTCCACTGGACGCGCTCCAGGAGTGGGACTCTTGCTGGAGATGATGCAGGTGAACTCTGTTAACCTGTAGCTTGCAAGGAGTCCACTCCTTTCTCCTTCTTGAAGCAAGGTAAAGTCCTCAGTGCTGTAGTACCAGAGTGTGCAGCAGGCACAGTCATTCAGAGTGCAGGCCTTTGGGTGCAGATCCAGATCCCAGCAGGCAGTCCTTCTTTTCCTTGTAGTTTCAGACAGCAGATCTGAGAAGCTATACAGCTCTCATATATTTATCCAGTGTTCTGTGGCGACAAGCAGGGGGGCACCTCGGTCCAATGAGGTGCATGGCAACACCCCAAAACATGACAACTTTCTCCACAGCGTGTGGCATGGTCTTGTCTCAGAAAGCACTATTTCTCCAAAATCCAATATGGATGGAATCTCATCAGGGGAGTAAGACGTGTCTAAACTAAACTCAGATTGTGGCTCATTTCCATTTACTCCCACTTCTCACATCTGCAAAAAAATGTTCTTAAACCTGCCATCTTGCTGAGTGGCCCAGAATGTGGGGGTAGGTGAGCCTGGCATTCCCTGCCTGTCCTGCTCCCCTTTGAAACTCATGCTTCATTACCCCACTCCCTGCCTTGCCTTGTATTTGCAGCTGCAGAACTTCCATCAGATAACCTCTGCTTGGCCAGGCCACTTATCACCTAATCAAGGTAGCCTGGCTAAGCCTGTGAGAGCTGACCAATCAGGGAAGACTGCGGGAAAGCTGGATTTTGGCTCACAGACAAGGAAGTCTTATAATTTCTTTTCTGAACAAGTTCTGATAAATTAAACAATGGCAAGTTGTTGGATTCATCAATACCATTCTTTCCAGTCTTTGACTGACAATTTTGACTCCCTTCCTAGCAATAGTTATACGTACATAAAATATTGCAATGTTAACCTATGAGGCTAAGTATCTACAATGGGGAGACATATAATGGACAGCTTTACCTCACCAGGGCCTATAAAACATCTTTTATAAGGACCCTGCTTATAGTTTCTGACCTCGCACCCCAGGGCACCTAGGGGAGACCCTGGGACACTTAATATGTAAAACTAATGTAGATTATCACTTTACAGTGCTCACAGAACAAAGTCAAGTTTGCAGTGAATTTACTTTTAAAAGCAGTCTGCAAGGCTGCCGTTAAAATGACAGCAAGCCACTCAGCAGTGCACACATGCAAGTGCAGGAAATCTGCTGGGCTCCCAAACCTCCATGCCCATTGTCTACTAGGGTCTTATAGGTAGAATGAATCCCCTTGCCCTATTATCTACTAGGGACTTCTATGGTCTGTAAGGTCAATTGTAAGTGTACCCTAAAACATAGTGTACCCTATCACATGTGGGTGTTTAAACATAGCACTGGCCCTGGGCCTGGCTAGCAGAGCCCAGGGCACAGCCAGAATCAGTTACCAACAATTAGTTAGTCAGCAATAAATGGGGGTGAACAGCCAACAGGGTGACTTTCTAACAGTAAGCATGCCACAGAGATCACTACTTGTATTACAGGAATCAGTAACCATCCTACAGTATCATTGACGATTTTACATAAATCGGTAAGCATGCCACAGCGCCAACTGCTCATCAATCAAGAATCAGTAAGCATGCCACGGGAATCAGTGACCACTTCACATGAATCAGTCAGCATGACACAGAGCCAAGTATGCATCACTCAAGACTCAGTAAGCATGCCAGCCACAGGAATCTGTGACCACAGTACAGGAATCAGTCAGCATGCCACAGAGCAAAGTATGCATCACTCAAGACTCAGTAAGCATGCCAGCCACAGGAATCAGTGACCACAGTACAGGAATCGATACCATACCACAGAGAACAGTAAGCATGCCCCAAGAATCAGTGGCCATATGACAGGAATCAGCAAGCATGCCACAAGAATCTGTGACCACTTTACATGAATCAGTAAGCATGCCACAGAATCTGTGACCACTTTACATGAATCAGTCAGCATGCCACGGGAATCTGTGACCACTTTACATGAATCAGTCAGCATGCCACAGAGCCAAGCATGCATCACTCAAGACTCAGTTAGCATGCCACAGGAATCAGTGACCATAGTACAGGAATCAGTCAGCATGCCACAGAGCCAAGTATGCATCACTCAAGACTCAGTAAACATGCCAAAGGAATCTGTGACCACATTACAGGAATCAGTCAGCATGCCACAGAGCCAAGTATGCATCACTCAAGACTCAGTAAGCATGCCACAGGAATCTGTGACCACATTACAGGAGTCAGTCAGCATGCCACAGAGCCAAGTACGCATCACTCAAGACTCAGTAAGCATGCCAGCGCCAGGAATCAGTGACCACAGTACAGGAATCAGTCAGCATGCCACAGAGGCAAGTACGCATCACTCAAGACTCAGTAAGCATGCCAGCCACAGGAATCAGTGACCACAGTACAGGAATCCGTCAGCATGCCACAGAGCCAAGTATGCATCACTAAAGACCCAGTAAGCATGCCAGCCACAGGAATCAGTGACCACAATACAGGAATCAGTCAGCATGACACAGAGCCAAGTATGCATCACTTTAGACTCAGTAAGCATGCGAGCCACAGGAATCAGTGACCACAGCACAGGAATTGATACCATACCACAGAGAACAGTAAGCATGCCCCAAGAATCATTGACCATATTACAGGAATCAGCAAGCATGCCACAGAGCCAAATAAGCATCACTCAAGACTCAGTAAGCATGCCAGCCACGGGAATCAGTGCCCACAGCACAGGAATTGATACCATACCACAGAGAACAGTAAGCATGCCCCAAGAATCAGTGACCATATGACAGGAATCAGCAAGCATGCCACAGAGCCAAGTATGCATCACTCAAGACTCAGTAAGCATGCCAGCCACGGGAATCAGTGACCACAGCACAGGAATTGATACCATACCACAGAGAACAGTAAGCATGCCCCAAGAATCAGTGACCATGTGACAGGAATCAGCAAGCATGCCACAGAGCCAAGTATGCATCACTCAAGACTCAGTAAGCATGCCAGCCACAGGAATCAGTGACCACAGTACAGGAATTTATACCATACCACAGAGAACAGGAAGCATGCCCCAAGAATCAGTGACCATATGACAGGAATCAGCAAGCATGCTCATAACCAAGTGCTCAACTCTCAAGAAACAGCTACAGGAAACATAGGGCCAGATGCACGAAAGCTTTTTGCATTTCTTAACGGGCCAATTCACAATTTTGGCCCGTTAAGAAATGCAATACAGCCTTTTCATATGTACAAAGGCCAAAAAACGGTCACAATTTGCGATTACTACCAGGTAGAAATCGTGAATTGCGACCACAATTTAGGAAACGCAAATAGGGATTACCTGTTTGTGATTCCTAAAGCACATGCACAAAGCATTTCCTAAATGCGAATTGGGCATTTAGGAAATGCTATTACCATCGACTCAAAGTGGATGGTAACCATGTGCAAAATTTCAAAAAGCATTAAAAAATCATTTTTTTAATGTGGCATGAGATTGCACATATGCCCTTAGGGCATGTGTGCACTTACATGTGCACTATGAATTTCGGGGTGCCTCCAGGGGGGTCTTAAGCCCAGAGGCACCCTTGGGTTTGGATTTCCTATTAGGAAATCGCAATTTAGGAAATGCAAACCATTTCTTATTTGGCCCATAGGTGGGAATGGAATAGCATTTCCCATTTGCGATTTCCTAATAGCTATTCCTAAGGAATCGCTGTTTAGGAAAGGCAGAATAAGAATTTCGTACATCTGGCCCATTGACCATGCGACAGGAATCAGCAAGCATGAGCAGAGATTATTAACTGTAGCACAAAAATCATTAACCATGTACAGTATCAATGACCATGCGACAGGACGCGTTATCATGTCACAGAGATGAGAACTCATCATTCAAGAATCAGTCAGCATGCCAGCCACAAGAATCAGTGACCGCCAAATGGCATTAGTAAGTATCCCACAGAGATCACAATTTGTATCACAGAAAACAAATGGCAAACCTAGCTTTTAACAGACTGGCCTTATCACTATCCTGGGTCACAGCGAAGGGAGGAGAATGCCAAGCTGTACTGAGGGTATAAGCGCTAAGGCGACTTGTCCAGCGAGAACATGGCATGGCCGAGGTGTGCAGGCAGGGCACAAGTCAAGGGTACACGCGGGTAGACGGTGTCTACCCACTATGTTCACTATTGCCAAGAGTTTTGGCCCCATAGAAATCTACTGAACTTGTCCCGGTGTAATTTTCTGACACTGACACTTTCAGCAGCGCCTGCATGTTGTCTGCTTTTGTTCCGAGAAGCATCATACAGGCAGGGAAGGGGCTTATCAGATTCCAGCCTGACCATCACAAAAGCCAAAGTTAAGGGGCCTTCTGTCCTTCTTTTGTTGGAGTTTTCTGGCTGGGAGTTATCAGGAGCCTCACACCTAGTTCTTATCACTTCACAGGTACTTAGGAGAGGCAGCTTTTGACTGTGTTCAGTCTCTGTATATAAGACATATGCATGCACTCTAAGAGTGTCAGATGTGTTGGTCTGTCCCAGTATTTACAGATATATCAATATAAATACCACTATTTTGTTTTATTTCTTTTATAGCGCTTTCTCACTACTCGTCCCAATGCAGGGTGTCAGAGCACTTTACAAAACACATACACATTATACTTAGACATTAAATCATATGTGTGTCTAAATTAATGTACAGGATGTGTTACATTAGTCAGTGAGGGTTACAAGGTGTGGGGAGTCACATGTCCTTACTAGCTCACTGTGGTATATTAGAAGCATTGCAATGTATGAACTGCAGGAAACAAAAGGATCTCTGTGTTAAAAGCAGGAACCCGCTTACCCATTTACATAAAATAAAAATCTGTCATCTGCCTGTTACCTAATATGCTTCGCAGGAGACACATTAACCCTCTATGCTACTTTGATTCAAAACTGGGACTACAGAAAACGCAGATCTCTCCAGTGAACACGTTATCCTCCAGAGTTATCTTACCGTTATTATTATTCCCTGAGATTTATCTGGCACACACAGATCTCTGCAGGAGGTGCCTTTACCCCATACGATATTTTAAAATACAGACTTTACAACCAATTAAGCATAACAGATTTACTGCCACATTTCTCCTTGTTGCCAATTTCTTTGTGGCAGGATTTAAAAAATAAATGTATAAGTTGAGGCCCAGATTGTGCATCAGGGTTGCGTGACTTTTCCAGCACGACCCCAATGCAAAATCTCGTTTGTTAAATATTGTAATGCGCTCAAACGTACTCACAATAAACCTGCTAAACATGTGTGAGGTCTCAAGATCTGATGTTACTTCCTAGGAAGTGATTGGTTGTGATGACACTTCCTGTCATGTCATGTGCAATGTCATGCGCCGTGATGTCACATGCCGTGATGTCACGCGCCATGATGTCACTTGCATACTGCCTATCTTGGTTAGTCCTCCCACTTCTTTTTTGAGGACTTGTGCCCTGTGTGTAGGTATGGGACCTTCAGGCCTCCCCCGCCCAGCACAGCTCGCAGGTTAGCCAGCACCCCTCCCCCAGGCACGGATGTTATCCAACAGCCCGTACCTGCCAAACTCCTTGGAGATCCCAGGCTTTGTGTTAAGTTAAATATGTGCATGCGATCTGAGAGACTACACTATCCTTTTGAGGTATGACTCCACAATCCTTGTGGTGAATTCATAATCCACACCATGAACGTGAATGCGCAATGACTGAGATGCATGTGCCATCTGTCTGGTGAATATGAACGCAGGATTTAAACATATGTGGTGAATGTGCAATGATAGGGATGTATGTGCCATCTGTCTGGTGAATGTGAGCGTGCGCTTTATGACACATGTGGAGAGTGTGCAATGATTGAGATGAAGATGAATGTGCCATCTGTCTGGTGAATGTGAAAGCACGCTTTAAGATAGGTGGTGAATGTGCAATGATTGAGAGGTGTCTGGTGAATGTGAGCGCACGCTTTAAGACACATGGTGAGTGTGCAATGATTGAGGTGAATGTGCCATCTATTTGGTGAATGTGAGCGCACGCTTTAGGACACATGAGGCAAACGTGTAATGATTGAGATGCATGTGCCATGTGTCTGGTGAATGTGAGCGCATGCTTTAAGACACATGGTGAGTGTGCAATGATTGAGGTGACTGTGCCATCTGTCTGGTGAATGTGAGTGCACGCTTTAGGACACATGAGGCAAATGTGTAATGATTGAGATGCATGTGCCATCTTTCTGGTGAATGTGAGTGCACGCTTTAAGACATGCGGTGAAGGTGCAATGATAGAGATGCATGTGCCATCTGTCTGGTGAATATGAGCGCACGCTTTAAGACACATGTTGATTGTGCAGTGATTAAGATGCATGTGCCATCTGTCTGGTGAATGTGAGCGCATGCTTTAAGACACATGGTGAGTGTGCAATGATTGAGGTGAATGTGCCATCTGTCTGGTGAATGTGAGTGCACGCTTTAGGACACATGAGGCAAATGTGTAATGATTGAGATGCATGTGCCATCTTTCTGGTGAATGTGAGCGCACGCTTTAAGACATGCGGTGAAGGTGCAATGATAGAGATGCATGTGCCATTTGTCTGGTGAATATGAGTGCACGCTTTAAGACACATGGTGAGTGTGCAGTGATTGAGATGCATGTGCCAACTGTCTGGTGAATGTGAGCGCACGCTTTAAGACACATGTTGAGTGTGCAGTGATTGAGATGCATGTGCCATCTTTCTGGTGAATGTGAGCGCACACTTTAAAACAGATGGTGAGTGTGCAACGATTGAGATGAATGTGCTATCTGTCTGGTGAATGTGAGTGCACGCTTTAAGACACATGGTGAGTGTGCAATGATTGAGGTGAATGTGCCATCGGTCTGGTGAATGTGAGCGCACGCTTTAGGACACATGAGGCAAATGTGTAATGATTGAGATGCATGTGCCATCTGTCTGGTTGATGTGAAAGCACGCTTCAAGATAGGTGGTGAATGTGCAATGATTGACATGTGTCTGGTGAATGTGAGCCCACGCTTTAAGACACATGGTGAGTGTGCAATGATTGAGATGAATGTGCTATTTGTCTGGTGAATGTGAGTGCACACTTTAGGGCACATGAGGCAAATGTGTAATGATTGAGATGCATGTGCCATCTTTCCGGTGAATGTGAGTGCACACTTTAAGACATGCGGTGAAGGTGCAATGATAGAGATGCATGTACCATCTGTCTGGTGAATATGAGCGCACGCTTTAAGACACATGGTGAGTGTGCAATGATTGAGGTGAATGTGCTATCTGCCTGGTGAATATGAGCACACGCTTTAAGACACATGGTTGTGTGTGCAATGATAGAAATGCATGTGCCATCTCTCTGGTGATTGTGAGCGTGCAATGATAGTGATGCATGTGCCATCTCTCTGGTGATTGTGAGCGCATGCTTTAAGACACATGGTGAGTGTGAAAGAGATGCATGTGCCATCTGTCTAGTGAATATGAGCGCACACTTTAAGACACATGTTGAGTGTGCAGTGATTGAGATGCATGTGCCATCGGTCTGGTGAATGTGAGTGCACACTTTAAGACAGATGGTGAGTGTGCAACGATTGAGATGAATGTGCTATCTTTCTGGTGAATGTGAGTGCACGCTTTAGGACACATGAGGCAAATGTGTAATGATTGAGATGCATGTGCCATCTTTCTGGTGAATGTGAGCGTACGCTTTAAGACACATGTTGAGTGTGCAATGACAGATGCATGTGTCATCTGTCTAGTGAATGTGAGCGCACGCTTTAAGACAGATGGTGAGTGTGCAATGATTGAGATGAATGTGCTATTTGTCTGGTGAATGTGAGTGCACACTTTAGGGCATATGAGGCAAATGTGTAATGATTGAGATTCATGTGCCATCTTTCCGGTGAATGTGAGTGCACACTTTAAGACATGCGGTGAAGGTGCAATGATAGAGATGCATGTACCATCTGTCTGGTGAATATGAGCGCACGCTTTAAGACACATGGTGAGTGTGCAATGATTGAGGTGAATGTGCTATCTGCCTGGTGAATATGAGCACACGCTTTAAGACACATGGTTGTGTGTGCAATGATAGAAATGCATGTGCCATCTCTCTGGTGATTGTGAGCGTGCAATGATAGTGATGCATGTGCCATCTCTCTGGTGATTGTGAGCGCATGCTTTAAGACACATGGTGAGTGTGAAAGAGATGCATGTGCCATCTGTCTAGTGAATATGAGCGCACGCTTTAAGACACATGTTGAGTGTGCAATGATAGAGATGCATGTGCTGTCTCTCTGGTGATTGTGAGCGCATGCTTTAAGACACATGGTGAGTGTGCAATGATAGTGATGCATGTGCCGTCTCTCTGGTGATTGTGAGCGCATGCTTTAAGACACATGGTGAGTGTGCAATGATTGAGATGCATGTGCCATCTCTCTGGTGATTGTGAGTGCATGCTTTAAGACACAAGGTGAGTGTGCAAGAGATGCATGTGCCATCTGTCTAGTGAATATGAGCGCACGCTTTAAGACACATGTTGAGTGTGCAATGATTGAGATGAATGTGCTATTTGTCTGGTGAATGTGAGTGCACACTTTAGGGCACATGAGGCAAATGTGTAATGATTGAGATGCATGTGCCATCTTTCCGGTGAATGTGAGTGCACACTTTAAGACATGCGGTGAAGGTGCAATGATAGAGATGCATGTACCATTTGTCTGGTGAATATGAGCGCATGCTTTAAGACACATGGTGAGTGTGCAAGAGATGCATGTGCCATCTGTCTAGTGAATATGAGCGCACGCTTTAAGACACATGTTGAGTGTGCAATGATAGAGATGCATGTGCCGTCTCTCTGGTGATTGTGAGCGCATGCTTTAAGACACATGGTGAGTGTGCAATGATAGTGATGCATGTGCCGTCTCTCTGGTGATTGTGAGCGCATGCTTTAAGACACATGGTGAGTGTGCAATGATTGAGATGCATGTGCCATCTCTCTGGTGATTGTGAGCGCATGCTTTAAGACACAAGGTGAGTGTGCAAGAGATGCATGTGCCATCTGTCTAGTGAATATGAGCGCACGCTTTAAGACACATGTTGAGTGTGCAATGATTGTGATATGTGTGCCATCTGTCCGGTGAATGTGAGCGCACGCTTTAAGACACATGGTGAGTGTGCAGTGATAGAGATGCATGTGCCATCTGTTTGGTGAATGTGAGATATATTCTCTCCCCGCCCCCCCCAGTCCGTGTTGCCACCAGTCATTTACATAAACAATTAAATTAAATAAAAATGAGCTTAATGTTCACCTTCATGGTGCTCCATTCCTAGGCTACATTATTAAGTTTGCGCTGTCACCTTTTCTGTTTTGAACAGTAGCTGGAAATCTCTATGATTTATTTAAAGCCCCTCACAGCACTGGGAAGAAGCACCACTGTGGCCACAAAAACCTACAACTGTAACTACTTTGAGGAGAATGTGTTTCTTTACTTTATTGTGGGTACATTCATTTTGTTCTAAGATGCATGAATGAATGAAATATTCAAGTTGTGTAGCTGGTCTGGCCCGTTGCTTATTGGCTCTATCCCCTTCCTGAGAAAACGACACTGCAATTCGAAATAGTTAAAACGCTTTTAAAGAGGCAATGGCAGGTTCGTGAGGGGAGGAGGGAGGAGGGGAAGGCAGTCCCGCAGAGCCCAATGCAAGTTTCACCTGCTTGTGCACCTGAGACGTTTTAATGCAGGATGCATATACAAAAATGTGATTTTGAGCTGATGGTTAAAGAAAACAAGGTAGAGAGTGACAAGGAAAGTCTGGGCTTTCTGTAGAACATAGTCACGTGTTCCTGTAGTGACAGCTGCAATCTCCTCCCCGGACAGTGGAAGTGTTTTTCCCGCATTGCTATGACTTGACACTGGAGACAAGACACTGAAGTGAGAAAGAGTGGAGACAGAGCTCTCCTTAGAAATGAAGTAAGGGACTTGTTAGGAAGGGGCTGCTGATTACCTGTCTTTCCCAAGCACTGAAGACTTGGTAGGTGTAAAGAGGAGAGGGAGGGATGGGAACAGCAGCTTCTATTGTTCAGGTGAGGAGGTTTCTGAGGAAGGTCTTTCTTTGTGTGTCTAATTACTGGTACAGAAGAACTGGAGGACACTTCATTGTGCGGATGTTGTGGGGGCTCCAGATTGGAGACAGCCCCAGTGGTACCTGCCCGGAAAGCATTACTTTATACATACTCACTAAAACAGACTCTGTTCTCCTTCATCTTACCCTGACCACCAGAGGAAAGAGGGGAGAGCATAGATACATAATTTGTGTCATATGTTTCTATTGGATTATATGGAAAAATACAATCATATTCATTTTAAATCTAATTACCAGTAGGGGATGGTGGTGTGTGCTTGTGCAGGCGTTGTCAGGGCCTACAGTGATATTACAACACATGCAAATAATGTTGTTTCTTCCTACAGTTTTGCATGCAATTCCAAAAAGCTTACACAATATTCTAAAAATCCCTCCACAAATAACTGACTTTGACTTACAGCTTCCAATGACTGACTCTCCTTTTGAAAGACTCTCTACTTTCTTTCCATCCTCTGCATGCCTATTCTCTCACAGGACATCCTACTCTTTAGTCACATGCAAGTTTCCTCAAACCCTACTATTGTATCTCTACAAATTACAGACACCTCATTTCAAAGGTCACAACAGGTCCTTTTAAAGCCACTAATCAACATAACCCAAAAACCATGCTAACCCTGGGTTTTCAGAGCAGCGTGCTGCCCAGCTTAAAGGGCTACAACACCTCGCTAAGCGTGGTGAGTGCTCTGTAAATGCACATACACAATATATGACCTCACTAAAACATTAACACTCAGCAGTCGATTGTAGTTCATACAGGCTGCATGATAATTCCTTTTTACTGCTTGACACTCTCACACTCACGTGAGACAAAACTGCCACGGCTATTGCCCCTCACCCAGTACTGTACCAAGTGAGAGCAAAAAAAGCACCCATCACCGAGTGAACAGGCATGAAGTACCTGAAGAGATCGGCCCCATGCCGCTGGCCAATGGAGGACTTTGATTAAGTCCACCACTGCAAGTCCTAACAAGTCGCATACTACGACCGCTTCTTGACGTGCCACAATAGCAATCAGCGATGGGATGTCAACAAAGCTCATCCCAGCAGATTTCGCCACCATTTTTTCTTTTGACCTATGTCTGCTCAGGACAACAAACTTGAAACAAAATAGCTCAGAATGAACAGCCCAGCGCAGTAACCAGCTAAGTGGACTATAAACATGAGGAATACCATAAAGGGACCTGCAGAAGTGCTCAAGCTGCCGGCATCCTGAAAGCCATAAAGTGGGCGCATGTCTCTCCCGCTTCTTCATCCATCACACTAAGAGCTGCGTGCTACATCACGATATCTGCACCTCAGTGGTCATCACACATGACATGGAAACACTTCCCACACGGTATCCAAACAAAGACAACACACTTCAACCACACATCCCACGCAGTATTGCGTTCTACCCATGTACGCAAGTGCTTCAGGGCCCCACATAGTGGTAGTAACCGATGTATAAATGTTGCAGTACAATAACTATGCCACAGTATCACTGATGTTTTATATGAGTCAATAAATATGCCACAGAGCCAAGTATTCATCACTCAAGAATCAGTAAGCACCTCAGTCACAGGAATCAGTGACATTGTTACTGGACTCAGTAAGCATGTCATGGCCAATGCTACTTGTATCAAAGGAATCAGTGACATTGTTATTGGACTCACTAAGCATGCCATGGAGATCGCTACTTGTATCACAGAAATCAGTGACATTGTTACTGGACTCTGAAGCATGCCATGGAGATCGCTACTTGTATCACTGGAATCAGTGACATTGTTATTGGACTCAGTAAGCCTTCCACGGTGATTGCTACTTGTATCACAGGAACCAGTGACATTGTTACTTGACTCAGCAAGCATGCAAAGGAGATCACAACTTGTATCACAGGAATCAGTGAAATTTTTACTGGACTCAGTGAGCATGCCATGGAGATCGCTACTTGTATCACAGGAATCAGTGACATTGTTACTTGACTCAGTAAGCATGTCATGGCGATTGCCTCTTCTATAAAAGGAATCAGTGACATTGTTACTGGACTCAGTAAGCATGCCATGGAGATCGCTACTTGTATCACAGGAATCAGTGACCATTTTATCGGACTCAGTAACCATTCCATGGCGATCGCTACTTGTATCACGGGAACCAGTGACATTGTTCCTGGACTCATAAAGAATGCCATGTAGATCGCTACTTGTATCACAGGAATCAGTGACCATTTTATTGGACTCAGTAAGTATTCCAGGGCGATCTCTACTTGTATCATGGGAACCGGTGACATTGTTATGGGACTCATTAAGCATGCCATGTAGATCGCTACTTGTATCACAGGAATCAGTGACCATTGTATTGGACTCAGTAACCATTCTATGGCGATCGCTACTTGTATCACACAAATCAGTGACATAGTTACTGGACTTAGTAAGCATGCCATCGAGATTGCTACATGTATCACAGGAACCAGTGACATTGTTATTGGACTCAGTAAGCATGCCATGGAGATCGCTACATGTATCACAGGAATCAGTGACATTGTTACTGGACTCGGTAAGCAGGCCATGGAGATCGTGACTTGTATCACAGGAATCAGTGACATTGTTACTGGACTCAGTAAGTATGCCATTGAGATTGCTACTTGTATCGCATGAATCAGTGACATTGTTACTGGACTCAGTAAGCATGCCATGGAGATCGGTACTTATATCACAGGAACCAGTGACATTGTTATTGGACTCAGTAAGCATGCCATGGAGATCGGTACTTATATCACAGGAACCAGTGACATTGTTATTGGACTCAGTAAGCATGCCATGGGGATCGGCACTTATAGTATATCACAGGAACCAGAGACATTGTTATTGGACTCAGTAAGCATGTCATGTAGATCGTGACTTGTATCACAGGAACCAGTGACATTGTTACTGGAATCAGTAAGCATGCCATGGAGATCGCTACATGTATCACAGGAACCAGTGACATTGTTATTGGACTCAGTAAGCATGCCATGGAGATCGATACTTGTATCACAGGAATCAGTGACATTGTTACCGTACTCAGTAAGCATCCCATGGAGATCACTAATTGTTTCAAGGGAACCAGTGACATTGTTACTGGACTCAGTTAGCATGCCATGGAGATTGTGACTTTTTCACAGGAATCAGTGACATAGTTACTGGACTCAGTAAGCATTCCATCGAGATCCCTACTTGTATCACGGGAACAAGTGACATTGTTCCTGGAATCAGTTAGCATGACATGGAGATCTCTACTTCTATCACACGAATAAGTGACATTGGTACTGGAGTCAGTAAGCAAGCCATGGAGATCGTGACTTGTATCACAGGAATCAGTGACCATTGTATTGGACTAAGTAACCATTCCATGGCGATCGCTACTTGTATCACACAAAACAGTGACATAGTTACTGGACTTAGTAAGCATGCCATCGAGATTGCTACTTGTATCGCATGAATCAGTGACATTGTTACTGGATTCAGTAAGCATGCCATGGAGATCAGTACTTATATCACAGGAACCAGTGACATTGTTATTGGACTCAGTAAGCATGCCATGGAGTTCGGTACTTATATCACAGGAACCAGTGACATTGTTATTGGACTCAGTAAGCATGCCATGGAGATCGGTACTTATATCACAGGAACCAGAGACATTTTTATTGGACTCAGTAAGCATGTCATGGAGATCGTGACTTGTATCACAGGAACCAGCGACATTGTTACTGGACTCAATAAGCATGCCATGGAGATCGCTACATGTATCACTGGAATCAGTGACGTTGTTACCGTACTCAGTAAGCATCCCATGGAGATCACTAATTGTTTCAAGGGAACCAGTGACATTGTTACTGGACTCAGTTAGCATGCCATGGAGATCGTGACTTTATCACAGGAATCAGTGACATTGTTCCTGGAATCAGTTAGCATGACGTGGAGATCTCTACTTCTATCACACAAATCAGTGACATTGGTACTGGACTCAGTAAGCAAGCCATGGAGATCGTGACTTGTATCACAGGAACCAGCGACATTGTTACTGGACTCAGTAAGCATGTCATGGAGATCGTGACTTGTATCACAGGAACCAGTGATATTGTTAATGGACTCAGTAAGCATGCCATGGAGATCGGTACTTGTATCACAGGAACCAGTGACATTGTTATTGGACTCAGTAAGCATGCCATGGAGATCGCTGCATGTATCACAGGAATCAGCGACAATGATACAGGACCCAGTAAGCATGCCATGGTCATTGCTACTTGTATCACAGGAGCCAGTGACATTGTTACTGGACTCAGTAAACATGCCATGGAGATTGCTACTTGTGTCACGGGAACCAGTGACATTGTTACTGGACTCAGTAAGCATGCCATGGAGATATCTAAATGTTTCAAGGGAACGAGTGACATTGTTACTGGACTCAGTAGGCATGCCATGGAGATCGCTACTTGTATCACAGGAACCAGTGACATTGTTACTGGACTCAGTAAGCATGCCATGGCGATCGCTACTTGTTTCACAGGAACCAGTGACATTAGAACTAGACTCAGTAAGTATGCCATGGAGATCGCTACTTGTATCACAGGAACCGGTGACATTGTTACTGGACTCAGTAAGCATGTCATGGAGATTGCTACTTGTATCACAGGAATCAGTGACATTGTTACTGGACTCAGTAAGCATGCCATGGAACTCGCTACTTGTATCACAGGAATCAGTGACCATTTTATTATACTCAGTGAGCATTCCATGGAGATTGCTACTTGTATCATGGGAACCGGTGACATTGTTACTGGACTCATTAAGCATGCCATGTAGATCGTTACTTGTATCACAGGAATCAGTGACCATTTTATTGGACTTAGTAACCATTCTATGGCGATCGCTACTTGTATCATACGAATCAGGGACATAGTTACTGGACTTACTAAGCATGCCATCGAGATTGCTACTTGTATTGCATGAATCAGTGACATTGTTACTGGACTCATTAAGCATGCCATGGAGATCGGTACTTATATCACAGGAACCAGTGACATTGTTACTGGACTCAGTAAGCATGCCATGGAGATCGGTACTTATATCACAGGAACCAGTGACAATGTTATTGGACTCAGTAAGCATGCCATGGAGATCGGTACTTATATCACAGGAACCAGAGACATTGTTATTGGACTCTGTAAGCATGTTATGCAGATCGAGACTTGTATCACAGGAACCAGCGACATTGTTACTGGACTCAGTAAGCATGCCATGGAAATCGCTACATGTATCACAGGAACCAGTGACATTGTTATTGGACTTAGTAAGCATGCCATGGAGATCGGTACTTATATCACAGGAACCAGTGACATTGTTTTTGGACTCAGTAAGCATGCCATGGAGATCGCTACATGTATCACTGGAATCAGTGACGTTTTTACTGGACTCGGTAAGCATGCCATGGAGATCGCTACTTGTATCACAGGAATCAGTGACATTGTTACCGTACTCAGTAAGCATCCCATGGAGATCACTAATTGTTTCAAGGGAACCAGTGACATTGTTACTGGACTCAGTTAGCATGCCATGGAGATCGTGACTTTATCACAGGAATCAGTGACATTGTTCCTGGAATCAGTTAGCATGACGTGGAGATCTCTACTTCTATCACACGAATCAGTGACATTGGTACTGGACTCAGTAAGGAAGTAATGGAGATCGTGACTTGTATCACAGGAACCAGCAACATTGTTACTGGACTCAGTAAGCATGTCATGGAGATCGTGACTTGTATCACAGGAACCAGTGATATTGTTAATGGACTCAGTAAGCATGCCATGGAGATCGGTACTTGTATCACAGGAACCAGTGACATTGTTATTGGACTCAGTAAGCATGCCATGGAGATCGGCACTTATAGTATATCACAGGAACCAGAGACATTGTTATTGGACTCAGTAAGCATGTCATGTAGATCGTGACTTGTATCACAGGAACCAGTGACATTGTTACTGGAATCAGTAAGCATGCCATGGAGATCGCTACATGTATCACAGGAACCAGTGACATTGTTATTGGACTCAGTAAGCATGCCATGGAGATCGATACTTGTATCACAGGAATCAGTGACATTGTTACCGTACTCAGTAAGCATCCCATGGAGATCACTAATTGTTTCAAGGGAACCAGTGACATTGTTACTGGACTCAGTTAGCATGCCATGGAGATTGTGACTTTTTCACAGGAATCAGTGACATAGTTACTGGACTCAGTAAGCATTCCATCGAGATCCCTACTTGTATCACGGGAACAAGTGACATTGTTCCTGGAATCAGTTAGCATGACATGGAGATCTCTACTTCTATCACACGAATAAGTGACATTGGTACTGGAGTCAGTAAGCAAGCCATGGAGATCGTGACTTGTATCACAGGAATCAGTGACCATTGTATTGGACTAAGTAACCATTCCATGGCGATCGCTACTTGTATCACACAAAACAGTGACATAGTTACTGGACTTAGTAAGCATGCCATCGAGATTGCTACTTGTATCGCATGAATCAGTGACATTGTTACTGGATTCAGTAAGCATGCCATGGAGATCAGTACTTATATCACAGGAACCAGTGACATTGTTATTGGACTCAGTAAGCATGCCATGGAGTTCGGTACTTATATCACAGGAACCAGTGACATTGTTATTGGACTCAGTAAGCATGCCATGGAGATCGGTACTTATATCACAGGAACCAGAGACATTTTTATTGGACTCAGTAAGCATGTCATGGAGATCGTGACTTGTATCACAGGAACCAGCGACATTGTTACTGGACTCAATAAGCATGCCATGGAGATCGCTACATGTATCACTGGAATCAGTGACGTTGTTACCGTACTCAGTAAGCATCCCATGGAGATCACTAATTGTTTCAAGGGAACCAGTGACATTGTTACTGGACTCAGTTAGCATGCCATGGAGATCGTGACTTTATCACAGGAATCAGTGACATTGTTCCTGGAATCAGTTAGCATGACGTGGAGATCTCTACTTCTATCACACAAATCAGTGACATTGGTACTGGACTCAGTAAGCAAGCCATGGAGATCGTGACTTGTATCACAGGAACCAGCGACATTGTTACTGGACTCAGTAAGCATGTCATGGAGATCGTGACTTGTATCACAGGAACCAGTGATATTGTTAATGGACTCAGTAAGCATGCCATGGAGATCGGTACTTGTATCACAGGAACCAGTGACATTGTTATTGGACTCAGTAAGCATGCCATGGAGATCGCTGCATGTATCACAGGAATCAGCGACAATGATACAGGACCCAGTAAGCATGCCATGGTCATTGCTACTTGTATCACAGGAGCCAGTGACATTGTTACTGGACTCAGTAAACATGCCATGGAGATTGCTACTTGTGTCACGGGAACCAGTGACATTGTTACTGGACTCAGTAAGCATGCCATGGAGATATCTAAATGTTTCAAGGGAACGAGTGACATTGTTACTGGACTCAGTAGGCATGCCATGGAGATCGCTACTTGTATCACAGGAACCAGTGACATTGTTACTGGACTCAGTAAGCATGCCATGGCGATCGCTACTTGTTTCACAGGAACCAGTGACATTAGAACTAGACTCAGTAAGTATGCCATGGAGATCGCTACTTGTATCACAGGAACCAGTGACATTGTTACTGGACTCAGTAAGCATGTCATGGAGATTGCTACTTGTATCACAGGAATCAGTGACATTGTTACTGGACTCAGTAAGCATGCCATGGAACTCGCTACTTGTATCACAGGAATCAGTGACCATTTTATTATACTCAGTGAGCATTCCATGGAGATTGCTACTTGTATCATGGGAACCGGTGACATTGTTACTGGACTCATTAAGCATGCCATGTAGATCGTTACTTGTATCACAGGAATCAGTGACCATTTTATTGGACTCAGTAACCATTCTATGGCGATCGCTACTTGTATCACACGAATCAGGGACATAGTTACTGGACTTACTAAGCATGCCATCGAGATTGCTACTTGTATTGCATGAATCAGTGACATTGTTACTGGACTCATTAAGCATGCCATGGAGATCGGTACTTATATCACAGGAACCAGTGACATTGTTACTGGACTCAGTAAGCATGCCATGGAGATCGGTACTTATATCACAGGAACCAGTGACAATGTTATTGGACTCAGTAAGCATGCCATGGAGATCGGTACTTATATCACAGGAACCAGAGACATTGTTATTGGACTCTGTAAGCATGTTATGCAGATCGAGACTTGTATCACAGGAACCAGCGACATTGTTACTGGACTCAGTAAGCATGCCATGGAAATCGCTACATGTATCACAGGAACCAGTGACATTGTTATTGGACTTAGTAAGCATGCCATGGAGATCGGTACTTATATCACAGGAACCAGTGACATTGTTTTTGGACTCAGTAAGCATGCCATGGAGATCGCTACATGTATCACTGGAATCAGTGACGTTTTTACTGGACTCGGTAAGCATGCCATGGAGATCGCTACTTGTATCACAGGAATCAGTGACATTGTTACCGTACTCAGTAAGCATCCCATGGAGATCACTAATTGTTTCAAGGGAACCAGTGACATTGTTACTGGACTCAGTTAGCATGCCATGGAGATCGTGACTTTATCACAGGAATCAGTGACATTGTTCCTGGAATCAGTTAGCATGACGTGGAGATCTCTACTTCTATCACACGAATCAGTGACATTGGTACTGGACTCAGTAAGGAAGTAATGGAGATCGTGACTTGTATCACAGGAACCAGCAACATTGTTACTGGACTCAGTAAGCATGTCATGGAGATCGTGACTTGTATCACAGGAACCAGTGATATTGTTAATGGACTCAGTAAGCATGCCATGGAGATCGGTACTTGTATCACAGGAACCAGTGACATTGTTATTGGACTCAGTAAGCATGCCATGGAGATCGCTGCATGTATCACAGGAATCAGCGACAATGATACAGGACCCAGTAAGCATGCCATGGTCATTGCTACTTGTATCACAGGAGCCAGTGACATTGTTACTGGACTCAGTAAACATGCCATGGAGATATCTAATTGTTTCAAGGGAACGAGTGACATTGTTACTGGACTCAGTAGGCATGCCATGGAGATCGCTACTTGTATCACAGGAACCAGTGACATTGTTACTGGACTCAGTAAGCAGGCCACGGCGATCGCTACTTGTTTCACAGGAACCAGTGACCTTAGAACTAGACTCAGTAAGTATGCCATGGAGATCGCTACTTGTATCACAGGAACCAGTGACATTGGTACTCGACTCAGTAACCATGCCATGGAGATTGCTACTTGTATCACAGGAATCAGTGACATTGTTACTGGACTCAGTAAGCATGCCATGGAACTCGCTACTTGTATCACAGGAATCAGTGACCATTTTATTAGACTCAGTGAGCATTCCATGGAGATTGCTACTTGTATCATGGGAACCGGTGACATTGTTACTGGACTCATTAAGCATGCCATGTAGATCGTTACTTGTGTCACAGGAATCAGTGACCATTTTATTGGACTCAGTAACCATTCTATGGCGATCGCTACTTGTATCACACGAATCAGTGACCGAGTTACTGGACTTACTAAGCATGCCATCGTGATTGCTACTTGTATTAGAATGAATCAGTGAAATTGTTACTGGACTCAGTAAGCATGCCATGGCGATCTCTACTCATATCACAGGAACCAGTGACATTGTCACTTGACTCAGCAAGCATGAAAAGGAGATCGCAACTTGTATCACAGGAATCAGTGACATTTTTACTGGACTCAGTAAGCATGCCATGGAGATTGCTACTTGTATCACAGGAACCAGTGACATTGGTACTGGACTCAGTAAGCATGCCATGGAGATCGTGACTTGTATCACAGGAACTAGTGACATTGGTACTGGACTCAGTAAGCATGCCATGGAGATCGCTACTTGTATCACAGGAACCAGTGACATTGGTACTGGACTCAGTAAGCATGCCATGGAGATCGCTACTTGTATCACGGGAATCAGTGACCATATTACTGGACTCAGTAAGCATGCCATGGTGATCGTGACTTGTATCATGGGAACCAGTGACATTGTTACTGGACTCAGTAAGCATGCCATGGAAATTGCTACTTGTATCACAGGAATCAGTGACCATTTTACTGGACTCAGTAAGCATTCCAGGGCGATCGCTACTTGTATCATGGGAACCGCGGACATTGTTACGGAATTCATTAGGCATGCCATGTAGATCGCTACTTGTATCACAGGAATCAGTGACCATTGTATTGGACTCAGTAACCATTCTATGGTGATCGCTACTTGTATCACACAAATCAGTGACATAGTTACTGGACTTGGTAAGCATTCCATCAAGATTGCTACTTGTATCACATGAATCAGTGACATTGTTACTGGACTCAATAAGCATGCCATGTAGATCGCTACTTTTATCACAGGAATCAGTGACCATTGTATTGGACTCAGTAACCATTCTATGGCGATCGCTACTTGTATCACACGAATCAGTGACATAGTTACTGGACTTAGTAAGCATGCCATCGAGATTGCTACTTGTATCACATGAATCAGTGACATTGTTACTGGACTCAGTAAGCATGCCATCGAGATCCCTACTTGTATCACAGGAATAAGTGACATTGTTACTGGACCCAGTAAGCATGCCATGGAGATCGCTACTTGTATCACAGAAATCAGTGACATAGTTACTGGACTTAGTAAGCATGACATTGAGATTGGTACTTGTATCACAGGAACCAGTGACATTGTTACTGGACTCAGTAAGCATGCCATTGAGATTGCTACTTCTATCGCATGAATCAGTGACATTGTTACTGGACTCAGTAAGCATGCCATGGAGATCAGTACTTATATCACAGGAACCAGTGACATTGTTATTGGACTCAGTAAGCATGGCATGGAGATCGGTACTTATATCACAGGAACCAGTGACATTGTTATTGGACTCAGTAAGCATGCCATGGAGATCGGTACTTATATCACAGGAACCAGTGACATTGTTATTGGACTCAGTAAGCATGCAATGGAGATCAGTACTTATATCACAGGAACCAGAGACATTGTTATTGGACTCAGTAAGCATGTCATGGAGATCGTGACTTGTATCACAGGAACCAGCGACATTGTTACTGGACTCAATAAGCATGGCATGGAGATCGCTACATGTATCACAGGAACCAGTGACATTCTTATTGGACTCAGTAAGCATGCCATGCAGATCGTGACTTGTATCACAGGAACCAGCGACATTGTTACTGGACTCAGTAAGCATGCCATGGAGATCGCTACATGTATCACAGGAACCAGTGACATTGTTATTGTACTCAGTAAGCATGCCATGGAGATCGGTACTTATAACACAGGAACCAGTGACATTGTTATTGGACTCAGTAAGCATGCCATGGAGATCGCTACATGTATCACTGGAAACAGTGACGTTGTTACTGGACTCGGTAAGCATGCCATGGAGATAGCTACTTGTATCACAGGAATCAGTGACATTGGTACTGAACTCAGTAAGCATGCCATGGAGATCGTGACTTGTATCACAGGAACTAGTGACACTGGTACTGGAGTCAGTAAGCATGCCATGGAGATTGCTACTTGTATAACAGGAACCAGTGACATTCGTACTGGACTCAGTAAGCATGCCATGTAGATCGCTACTTGTATCACAGGAATCAGTGACCATTTTATTGGACTCAGAAACCATTCCATGGTGATCGCCACTTGTATCACGGGAACCAATGACATTGTTACTTGACTCAGTAAGTATGCCATGGAGATCGCTACTTGTATCACAGGAATCAGTGATGATGTTTACAGGAGTCAGTAAGCATGCCATGGAGGTCTCTACTTGTACCACAGGAATCAGTGACATTGTTATTGGACTCAGTAAGCATGCCATGGAGATCGTGACTTCTATCACAGGAATCAGTGAGATTGTTATTTGACTCAGTAAGCATGCCGTCGAGATCCCTACTTGTATCACAGGAATAAGTGACATTGTTACTGGACCCAGTAAGCATGCCATCGAGATCGCTACTTGTATCACAGGAACTGGTGACATTGTTACTGGACTCATTAAGCATGCCTTGGAGATCGCTACTTGTATCACAGGTATCAATTACCATTTTATTGGACTCAATAAGCATTCCAGCGAGATCGCTTCTTGTATCACGGGAACCGGTGGCATTGTTATTGGACTCATTAAGCATGCCATGTAGATCGCTACTTGTATCACAGGAATCAAGTACCATTTTATTGGACTCAGTAACCATTCCATGGCGATCGATACTTGTATCACGGGAACCAGTGACATTGTTACTGGAATCAGTTAGCATGCCATGGAGATCGCTACTTGTATCACAGGAATCAGTGACATTCTTACTGTACTCAGTAAGCATGCCATGGAGATCGCTACTTGTATCACAGGAATCAGTGACAATGTTTACAGGACTCAGTAAGCATGCCATGGTGATCGCTAATGTATCACAGAAATTAGTGACCATGTTTACATGAGTCAGTAAGCATGCCATGGAGGTCGCTACTTGTATCACAGGAATCAGTGACCATGTTACTGTACTCAGTAAGCATGCCATGGACTTCGGGGCTTGTATCACAGGAATCATTAACATCTTTACTGGACTCAGTAACCATTCCATTGCGATCGCTACTTGTATCACAGGAACCAGTGACATTGTTACTGGACTCAGTCATCATGCCATGGAGATCGCTACTTGTATCACAGGAACCAGTGACATTGGTACTGAACTCAGTAAGCATGCCATGGAGATCGTGACTTGTATCACAGGAACTAGTGACATTGGTACTGGAGTCAGTAAGCATGCCATGGAGATGGCTACTTGTATCACAGGAACCAGTGACATTCGTACTGGACTCAGTAAGCATGCCATGTAGATCGCTACTTGTATCACAGGAATCAGTGACCATTTTGTTGGACTCAGAAACCATTCCATTGTGATCGCCACTTGTATCACGGGAACCAATGACATTGTTACTTAACTCAGTAAGCATGCCATGGAGATCGCTACTTATATCACAGGAATCAGTGACCATGTTTACTGGACTCAGTAAGCATGCCATGGAGATTGCTACTTGTATCACAGGAATCAATGATGATGTTTACAGGAGTCAGTAAGCATGCCATGGAGGTCTCTACTTGTATCACAGGAATCAGTGACCATGTTACTGGACTCAGTAAGCATGCCATGGAGATCGTGACTTCTATCACAGGAGTCAGTGAGATTGTTATTGGACCCAGTAAGCATGCCATCGAGATCGCTACTTGTATCACAGGAACTGGTGACATTGTTACTGGACTCATTAAGCATGCCATGGAGATGGCTACTTGTATCACAGGTATCAATGACCATTTTATTGGACTCAGTAAGCATTCCAGCGAGATCGCTTCTTGTATCACGGGAACCGGTGGCATTGTTTTGGACTCATTAAGCATGCCATGTAGATCGCTACTTGTATCACAGGAATCAAGTGCCATTTTATTGGACTCAGTAACCATTCCATGGCGATCGCTCCTTGTATCACGGGAACCAGTGACATTCTTACCGGAATCAGTTAGCATGCCATGGAGATCGCTACTTGTATCACAGGAATCAGTGACATTGCTACTGGACTCAGTAAGAATGCCAGGGAGATCGGTCATTGTATCACAGGAATCAGTGATCATGTTATTGGACTCAGTAAGCATGTCATGGAGATCGCTACTTGTATCACAGGAATCAGTGACATTGTTACTGGACTCAGTAAGAATGCCATATAGATTACTATGTGTATCACACAAATCAGTGACATTGTTACTGGAATCAGTAAGCATGCCATCAAGATTGCTACTTGTATCACATGAATCAGTGACAGTGTTACTGGACCCAGTAAGCATGCTATGGCGATCGCTACTCGTATCACAGGAACCAGTGACATTGTTACTTGACTCAGCAAGCAAGCCATGGAGATCACTACTTGTATCACGGGAACCGGTGGCATTGTTTCTGGACTCATTAGGCATGCCATGTAGATCGCTACTTGTATTATAGGAATCAGTGACCATTTTATTGGACTCAGTAACCATTTAATGGCAATCGCTACTTGTATCACGGGAACCAGTGACATTGTTACTGGACTCAGTTAGCATGAATTGGAGATTGCTACTTGTATCACAGGAATCAGTGACATTGTTACTGGACTCAGTAAGCATGCCATGGAGCTCGCTACTTGTATCACTGGAATCGTTGACATTGTTACTGGACTCAGTAAGCATGCCATGGAGATCGCTACTTGTATCACAGGAATCAGTAACGATGTTTACAGGAGTCAGTAAGCATGCCATGGAAATCGCTACTTGTATCACAGGGACTAGTGACATTGTTACTGGACTCAGTAAGCATGCCATGGAGATTGCTACTTGTATCACAGGAACCAGTGACATTCTTACTGGACTCAGTAAGCATGACATGGAGGTCGCTAATTGTATCAGAGGAATCAGTGACCATGTTACTGGACTCAGTATGCATGCCATGGAGATCGCTACTTGTATCACAGGAATCAGTGACATTGTTACTGTACTCAGTAAGCATGCCATGGAGATCGCTACTTGTAGCATGGGAACCAGTTACATTGTTACTGTACTCAGTAAGCATGCCATGGAGATCGCTACTTGTATCACGGGAGCCAGTGACATTGTTACTAGACTCAACAAGCATGCCATGGAGATCGCTACTTGTATCACAGGAACCAGTGACATTGTTACTGGACCCACTAAGCATGCCATGGAGATCGCTACTTGTATCTCAGGAAGCAGTGACATTGTTACTTGACTCAGCAAGCATGAAAAGGAGATCGCAACTTGTATCACAGGAATCAGTGACATTTTTACTGGACTCACTAAGTATGCCATGGAGATTGCTACTTGTATCAAAGGAATCAGTGACATTGTTACTTGACTCAGCAAGCAAGCCATGGAGATTGCTACTTGTATCACAGGAACCAGTAACATTGTTACTGGACTCAGCAAGTATGCCATGGATATCGCTACTTGTATCACGGGAACCAGTGACATAGTTACTGGACTCATTAAGCAAGCCATGCAGATCGCTATTTGTATCAAGGGAACCCATGACATTGTTACTGCACTCAGTAAACATGCCACGGAGATCGCTACTTGTATCAGAGGAACCAGTGACATTGTTACTGGACTCAGTAAGCATGCCATGGCGATCGCTACTAGAATCACAGGAACCAGTGACATTGTTTCTGTACTCAGTAAGCATGCCATGGAGAGCGCTACTTGTATCACAGGAACCAGTGACATTGTTACTTGACTCAGTAAGCATGCAATGGAGATCGCTACTTGTATCACAGGAACCAGCGACATTGTTACTGTACTCATTAAGCATGCCATGGAGGTCGCTACTTGTAACACAGGAACCAGTGATATTGGTACTGGACTCAGTAAGCATGCCATATAGATCGCTACTTGTATCACAGGAATCAATGACCATTTTATTGGACTCAGTAACCATTCCATGGCGATCGCTACTTGTATCACAGGAACTAGTGACATTGTTACTGGACTCAGTCAGCATGCCATGGAGATCGCTACTTGTATCACAGGAATCAGTGACATTGTTACTGTACTCAGTAAGCATGCCATGGAAATCACTACTTGTATCACAGGAACCAGTGACATTGGTACTGGACTCAGTAAGCATACCATGGAGATCGTGACTTGTATCACAGGAACTAGTGACATTGGTACTGGAGTCAGAAAGCATGCCATGGAGATTGCTACTTGTATCACAGGAACCAGTGACATTCGTACTGGACTCAGTAAGCATGCCATGGAGATCGCTACTTGTATCACAGGAATCAGTGACCATGTTACTGAACTCAGGAAGCAAGCCATGGAGATCGCTATTTGTATCAAGGGAACCCGTGACATTGTTACTGCACTCAGTAAACATGCCACGGAGATCGCTACTTGTATCAGAGGAACCAGTGACATTGTTACTGGACTCAGTAAGCATGCCATGGCGATCGCTACTAGAATCACAGGAACCAGTGACATTGTTTCTGTACTCAGTAAGCATGCCATGGAGAGCGCTACTAGTATCACAGGAACCAGTGACATTGTTACTTGACTCAGTAAGCATGCAATGGAGATCGCTACTTGTATCACAGGAACCAGCGACATTGTTACTGTACTCATTAAGCATGCCATGGAGATCGCTACTTGTATCACAGGAACCAGTGATATTGGTACTGGACTCAGTAAGCATGCCATATAGATCGCTACTTGTATCATAGGAATCAATGACCATTTTATTGGACTCAGTAACCATTCCATGGCAATCGCTACTTGTATCACAGGAATCAGTGACCATGTTACTGTACTCAGTAAGCATGCCATGGACTTCGGGACTTGTATCACAGGAATCATTGACATTGTTACTGGACTCAGTAAGCATGCCATCGAGATCCCTGCTTGTATCACAAGAATAAGTGACATTGTTGCTGCACCCTGTAAGCATGCCATGGAGATTGCTACTTGCATCACAGGTATCAGTGACCATATTACTGGACTCAGTAAACATGCCATGGTGATCGCTACTTGTATCACAGGAACCAGTGACATTGTTATTGGACTCAGTAAGCATGCCATGGAGATCGCTACTTGTATCACAGGAACCAGTGATATTGGTACTGGACTCAGTAAGCATGCCATGTAGATCGCTACTTGTATCACAGGAATCAATGACCATTTTATTGGACTCAGTAACCATTCCATGGCGATCGCTACTTGTATCACAGGAACCAGTGACATTGTTACTGGACTCAGTCATCATGCCATGGAGATCGCTACTTGTATCACAGGAACCAGTGACATTGGTACAGAACTCAGTAAGCATGCCATGGAGATCGTGACTTGTATCACAGGAACTAGTGACATTGGTACTGGAGTCAGTAAGCATGCCATGGAGATGGCTACTTGTATCACAGGAACCAGTGACATTCGTACTGGACTCAGTAAGCATGCCATGTAGATTGCTACTTGTATCACAGGAATCAGTGACCATTTTGTTGGACTCAGACACCATTCCATTGTGATCGCCATTGTATCACGGGAACCAATGACATTGTTACTTAACTCAGTAAGCATGCCATGGAGATCGCTACTTATATCACAGGAATCAGTGACCATGTTTACTGGACTCAGTAAGCATGCCATGGACATTGCTACTTGTATCACAGGAATCAATGATGATGTTTACAGGAGTCAGTAAGCATGCCATGGAGGTCTCTACTTGTATCACAGGAATCAGTGAGATTGTTATTGGACCCAGTAAGCATGCCATCGAGATCGCTACTTGTATCACAGGAACTGGTGACATTGTTACTGGACTCATTAAGCATGCCATGGAGATGGCTACTTGTATCACAGGTATCAATGACCATTTTATTGGACTCAGTAAGCATTCCAGCGAGATCGCTTCTTGTATCACGGGAACCGGTGGCATTGTTTTGGACTCATTAAGCATGCCATGTAGATCGCTACTTGTATCACAGGAATCAAGTGCCATTTTATTGGACTCAGTAACCATTCCATGGCGATCGCTATTTGTATCACGGGAACCAGTGACATTGTTACTGGAATCAGTTAGCATGCCATGGAGATCGCTACTTGTATCACAGGAATCAGTGACATTGCTACTGGACTCAGTAAGCATGCCAGGGAGATCGGTCATTGTATCACAGGAATCAGTGATCATGTTATTGGACTCAGTAAGCATGCCATGGACATCGCTACTTATATCACTGGAATCAGTGACATTGTTAATGGACTCATTATGCATGTCATGGAGGTCGCTACTTGTATCACAGGAATCCGTGACATTGTTACTGGACTCAGTAAGAATGCCATATAGATTACTATGTGTATCACACAAATCAGT
The DNA here is from genome assembly GCA_963921515.1 of Calotriton arnoldi. Taxonomy (NCBI): domain Eukaryota; kingdom Metazoa; phylum Chordata; class Amphibia; order Caudata; family Salamandridae; genus Calotriton; species Calotriton arnoldi. The sequence continues at coordinate 59,110 of CAWUFW010001440.1, forward strand.
GACATTGTTACTGGAATCAGTAAGCATGCCATCAATATTGCTACTTGTATCACATGAATCAGTGACAGTGTTACTGGACCCAGTAAGCATGCTATGGCGATCGCTACTCGTATCACAGGAACCAGTGACATTGTTACTTGACTCAGCAAGCAAGCCATGGAGATCACTACTTGTATCACGGGAACCGGTGACATTGTTACTTGACTCAGCAAGCATGCCATGTAGATCGCTACTTGTATTACAGGAATCAGTGACCATTTTATTGGACTCAGTAACCATTTAATGGCAATCGCTACTTGTATCACGGGAACCAGTGACATTGTTACTGGACTCAGTTAGCATGAATTGGAGTTTGCTACTTGTATCACAGGAATCAGTGACATTGTTACTGGACTCAGTAAGCATGCCATGGAGATCGCTACTTGTATCACAGGAATCAGTAACGATGTTTACAGGAGTCAGTAAGCATGCCATGGAAATCGCTACTTGTATCACAGGGACTAGTGACATTGTTACTGGACTCAGTAAGCATGCCATGGAGATTGCTACTTGTATCACAGGAACCAGTGACATTCTTACTGGACTCAGTAAGCATGCCATGGAGATCGCTACTTATATCATAGGAACTAGTGACCATGTTTACAGGACTCAGTAAGCATGACATGGAGGTCGCTAATTGTATCAGAGGAATCAGTGACCATGTTACTGGACTCAGTAAGCATGCCATGGAGATCGCTACTTGTATCACAAGAATCAGTGACATTGTTACTGTACTCAGTAAGCATGCCATGGAGATCGCTACTTGTAGCATGGGAACCAGTTACTTTGTTACTGTACTCAGTAAGCATGCCATGGAGATCGCTACTTGTATCACGGGAGCCAGTGACATTGTTACTAGACTCAACAGGCATGCCATGGAGATCGCTACTTGTATCACAGGAACCAGTGACATTGTTACTGGACCCACTAAGCATGCCATGGAGATCGCTACTTGTATCTCAGGAAGCAGTGACATTGTTACTTGACTCAGCAAGCATGAAAAGGAGATCGCAACTTGTATCACAGGAATCAGTGACATTTTTACTGGACTCAGTAAGTATGCCATGGAGATTGCTACTTGTATCAAAGGAATCAGTGACATTGTTACTTGACTCAGCAAGCAAGCCATGGAGATTGCTACTTGTATCACAGGAACCAGTAACATTGTTACTGGACTCAGCAAGTATGCCATGGATATCGCTACTTGTATCACGGGAACCGGTGACATAGTTACTGGACTCATTAAGCATGCCATGGAGATTGCTACTTGTATCACAGGAACTAGTGACATTGTTATTGGACTCAGTAAGCATGCCATGGAGATCACTACTTGTATCACAGGAACCAGTGACATTGTTACTGAACTCAGGAAGCAAGACATGGAGATCGCTATTTGTATCAAGGGAACCCGTGACATTGTTACTGCACTCAGTAAACATGCCACGGAGATCGCTACTTGTATCAGAGGAACCAGTGACATTGTTACTGGACTCAGTAAGCATGCCATGGCGATCGCTAGTAGAATCACAGGAACCAGTGACATTGTTTCTGTACTCGTAAGCATGCCATGGAGAGCGCTACTTGTATCACAGGAACCAGTGACATTGTTACTTGAGTCAGTAAGCATGCAATGGAGATCGCTACTTGTATCACAGGAACCAGCGACATTGTTACTGTACTCATTAAGCATGCCATGGAGATCGCTACTTGTATCACAGGAACCAGTGATATTGGTACTGGACTCAGTAAGCATGCCATATAGATTGATACTTGTATCACAGGAATCAATGACCATTTTATTGGACTCAGTAACCATTCCATGGCGATCGCTACTTGTATCACAGGAACTAGTGACATTGTTACTGGACTCAGTCAGCATGCCATGGAGATCGCTACTTGTATCACAGGAATCAGTGACATTGTTACTGTACTCAGTAAGCATGCCATGGAAATCACTACTTGTATCACAGGAACCAGTGACATTGGTACTGGACTCAGTAAGCATACCATGGAGATCGTGACTTGTATCACAGGAACTAGTGACATTGGTACTGGAGTCAGTAAGCATGCCATGGAGATTGCTACTTGTATCACAGGAACCAGTGACATTCGTACTGGACTCAGTAAGCATGCCATGGAGATCGCTACTTGTATCACAGGAATCAGTGACCATGTTACTGAACTCAGGAAGCAAGCCATGGATATCGCTATTTGTATCAAGGGAACCCGTGACATTGTTACTGCACTCAGTAAACATGCCACGGAGATCGCTACTTGTATCAGAGGAACCAGTGACATTGTTACTGGACTCAGTAAGCATGCCATGGCGATCGCTACTAGAATCACAGGAACCAGTGACATTGTTTCTGTACTCAGTAAGCATGCCATGGAGAGCGCTACTTGTATCACAGGAACCAGTGACATTGTTACTTGACTCAGTAAGCATGCAATGGAGATCGCTACTTGTATCACAGGAACCAGCGACATTGTTACTGTACTCATTAAGCATGCCATGGAGATCGCTACTTGTATCACAGGAACCAGTGATATTGGTACTGGACTCAGTAAGCATGCCATATAGATCGCTACTTGTATCATAGGAATCAATGACCATTTTATTGGACTCAGTAACCATTCCATGGCAATCGCTACTTGTATCACAGGAATCAGTGACCATGTTACTGTACTCAGTAAGCATGCCATGGACTTCGGGACTTGTATCACAGGAATCATTGACATTGTTACTGGACTCAGTAAGCATGCCATTGAGATCCCTGCTTGTATCACAAGAATAAGTGACATTGTTGCTGCACCCTGTAAGCATGCCATGGAGATTACTACTTGCATCACAGGTATCAGTGACCATATTACTGGACTCAGTAAACATGCCATGGTGATCGCTACTTGTATCACAGGAACCAGTGACATTGTTATTGGACTCAGTAAGCATGCCATGGAGATCGCTACTTGTATCACAGGAACCAGTGATATTGGTACTGGACTCAGTAAGCATGCCATGTAGATCGCTACTTGTATCACAGGAATCAATGACCATTTTATTGGACTCAGTAACCATTCCATGGCGATCGCTACTTGTATCACAGGAACCAGTGACATTGTTACTGGACTCAGTCATCTCGCCATGGAGATCGCTACTTGTATCACAGGAACCAGTGACATTGGTACTGAACTCAGTAAGCATGCCATGGAGATCGTGACTTGTATCACAGGAACTAGTGACATTGGTACTGGAGTCAGTAAGCATGCCATGGAGATGGCTACTTGTATCACAGGAACCAGTGACATTCGTACTGGACTCAGTAAGCATGCCATGTAGATCGCTACTTGTATCACAGGAATCAGTGACCATTTTGTTGGACTCAGACACCATTCCATTGTGATCGCCACTTGTATCACGGGAACCAATGACATTGTTACTTAACCCAGTAAGCATGCCATGGAGATCGCTACTTATATCACAGGAATCAGTGACCATGTTTACTGGACTCAGTAAGCATGCCATGGAGATTGCTACTTGTATCACAGGAATCAATGATGATGTTTACAGGAGTCAGTAAGCATGCCATGGAGGTCTCTACTTGTATCACAGGAATCAGTGAGATTGTTATTGGACCCAGTAAGCATGCCATCGAGATCGCTACTTGTATCACAGGAACTGGTGACATTGTTACTGGACTCATTAAGCATGCCATGGAGATGGCTACTTGTATCACAGGTATCAATGACCATTTTATTGGACTCAGTAAGCATTCCAGCGAGATCGCTTCTTGTATCACGGGAACCGGTGGCATTGTTTTGGACTCATTAAGCATGCCATGTAGATTGCTACTTGTATCACAGGAATCAAGTGCCATTTTATTGGACTCAGTAACCATTCCATGGCGATCGCAACTTGTATCACGGGAACCAGTGACATTGTTACTGGAATCAGTTAGCATGCCATGGAGATCGCTACTTGTATCACAGGAATCAGTGACATTGCTACTGGACTCAGTAAGCATGCCAGGGAGATCGGTCATTGTATCACAGGAATCAGTGATCATGTTATTGGACTCAGTAAGCATGCCATGGACATCGCTACTTATATCACTGGAATCAGTGACATTGTTAATGGACTCATTATGCATGTCATGGAGATCGCTACTTGTATCACAGGAATCCGTGACATTGTTACTGGACTCAGTAAGAATGCCATATAGATTACTATGTGTATCACACAAATCAGTGACATTGTTACTGGAATCAGTAAGCATGCCATCAAGATTGCTACTTGTATCACATGAATCAGTGACAGTGTTACTGGACCCAGTAAGCATGCTATGGCGATCGCTACTCGTATCACAGGAACCAGTGACATTGTTACTTGACTCAGCAAGCAAGCCATGGAGATCACTACTTGTATCACGGGAACCGGTGGCATTGTTTCTGGACCATTAGGCATGCCATGTAGATCGCTACTTGTATTACAGGTATCAGTGACCATTTTATTGGACTCAGTAACCATTTAATGGCAATCGCTACTTGTATCACGGGAAGCAGTGACATTGTTACTGGACTCAGTTAGCATGAATTGGAGATTGCTACTTGTATCACAGGAATCAGTGACATTGTTACTGGACTCAGTAAGCATGCCATGGAGCTCGCTACTTGTATCACTGGAATCGTTGACATTGTTACTGGACTCAGTAAGCATGCCATGGAGATCGCTACTTGTATCACAGGAATCAGTAACGATGTTTACAGGAGTCAGTAAGCATGCCATGGAAATCGCTACTTGTATCACAGGGACTAGTGACATTGTTACTGGACTCAGTAAGCATGCCATGGAGATTGCTACTTGTATCACAGGAACCAGTGACATTCTTACTGGACTCAGTAAGTATGCCCTGGAGATCGCTACTTATATCATAGGCACTAGTGACCATGTTTACAGGACTCAGTAAGCATGACATGGAGGTCGCTAATTGTATCAGAGGAATCCGTGACCATGTTACTGGACTCAGTAAGCATGCCATGGAGATCGCTACTTGTATCACAGGAATCAGTGACATTGTTACTGTACTCAGTAAGCATGCCATGGAGATCGCTACTTGTAGCATGGGAACCAGTTACATTGTTACTGTACTCAGTAAGCATGCCATGGAGATCGCTACTTGTATCACGGGAGCCAGTGACATTGTTACTAGACTCAACAAGCATGTCATGGAGATCGCTACTTGTATCACAGGAACCAGTGACATTGTTACTGGACCCACTAAGCATGCCATGGAGATCGCTACTTGTATCTCAGGAAGCAGTGACATTGTTACTTGACTCAGCAAGCATGAAAAGGAGATCGCAACTGGTATCACAGGAATCAGTGACATTTTTACTGGACTCAGTAAGTATGCCATGGAGATTGCTACTTGTATCAAAGGAATCAGTGACATTGTTACTTGACTCAGCAAGCAAGCCATGGAGATTGCTACTTGTATCACAGGAACCAGTAACATTGTTACTGGACTCAGCAAGTATGCCATGGATATCGCTACTTGTATCACGGGAACCGGTGACATAGTTACTGGACTCATGAAGCATGCCATGGAGATCGCTACTTGTATCACAGGAACTAGTGACATTGTTATTGGACTCAGTAAGCATGCCATGGAGATCACTACTTGTATCACAGGAACCAGTGACATTGTTACTGAACTCAGGAAGCAAGCCATGGAGATCGCTATTTGTATCAAGGGAACCCGTGACATTGTTACTGCACTCAGTAAACATGCCACGGAGATCGCTACTTGCATCAGAGGAACCAGTGACATTGTTACTGGACTCAGTAAGCATGCCATGGCGATCACTACTAGAATCACAGGAACCAGTGACATTGTTTCTGTACTCAGTAAGCATGCCATGGAGAGCGCTACTTGTATCACAGGAACCAGCGACATTGTTACTGTACTCATTAAGCATGCCATGGAGATCGCTACTTGTATCACAGGAACCAGTGATATTGGTACTGGACTCAGTAAGCATGCCATATAGATCGCTACTTGTATCACAGGAAACAATCACCATTTTATTGGACTCAGTAACCATTCCATGGCAATCGCTACTTGTATCACAGGAACCAGTGACATTGTTACTGGACTCAGTCAGCATGCCATGGAGATCGCTACTTGTATCACAGGAATCAGTGACATTGTTACTGTACTCAGTAAGCATGCCATGGAAATCACTACTTGTATCACAAGAACCAGTGACATTGGAACTGGACTCAGTAAGCATACCATGGAGATCATGACTTGTATCACAGGAACTAGTGACATTGGTACTGGAGTCAGTAAGCATGCCATGGAGATTGCTACTTGTATCACAGGAACCAGTGACATTCGTACTGGACTCAGTAAGCAGGCCATGGAGATCGCTACTTGTATCACAGGAATCGGTGACCATGTTACTGAACTCAGGAAGCAAGCCATGGAGATCGCTATTTGTATCAAGGGAATCCGTGACATTGTTACTGCACTCAGTAAACATGCCACGGAGATCGCTACTTGTATCAGAGGAACCAGTGACATTGTTACTGGACTCAGTAAGCATGCCATGGCGATCGCTACTAGAATCACAGGAACCAGTGACATTGTTTCTGTACTCAGTAAGCATGCCATGGAGAGCGCTACTTGTATCACAGGAACCAGTGACATTGTTACTTGACTCAGTAAGCATGCAATGGAGATCGCTACTTGTATCACAGGAACCAGCGACATTGTTACTGTACTCATTAAGCATGCCATGGAGATCGCTACTTGTATCACAGGAACCAGTGATATTGGTACTGGACTCAGTAAGCATGCCATATAGATCGTTACTTGTATCATAGGAATCAATGACCATTTTATTGGACTCAGTAACCATTCCATGGCAATCGCTACTTGTATCACAGGAACCAGTGACATTGTTACTGGACTCAGTCAGCATGCCATGGAGATCGATACTTGTATCACAGGAATCAGTGACATTGTTACTGGACTCAGTAAGCATGCCATGGAAATCACTACTTGTATCACAGGAACCAGTGACATTGGTACTGGACTCAGTAAGCATGCCATGGAGATCGTGACTTCTATCACAGGAATCAGTGAGATTGTTATTTGACTCAGTAAGCATGCCGTCGAGATCCCTACTTGTATCACAGGAATAAGTGACATTGTTACTGGACCCAGTATGCATGCCATCGAGATCGCTACTTGTATCACAGGAACTGGTGACATTGTTACTGGACTCATTAAGCATGCCATGGAGATCGCTACTTGTATCACAGGTATCAATGACCATTTTATTGGACTCAGTAAGCATTCCAGCGAGATCGCTTCTTGTATCACGGGAACCGGTGGCATTGTTTTGGACTCATTAAGCATGCCATGTAGATCGCTACTTGTATCACAGGAATCAAGTACCATTTTATTGGACTCAGTAACCATTCCATGGCGATCGCTACTTGTATCACGGGAACCAGTGACATTAATACTGGAATCAGTTAGCATGCCATGGAGATCGCTACTTGTATCACAGGAATCAGTGACATTGTTACTGGACTCAGTAAGCATGCCAGGGAGATCGGTCATTGTATCCCAGGAATCAGTGATCATGTTATTGGACTCAGTAAGCATGCCATGGAGATCGCTACTTATATCACTGGAATCAGTGACATTGTTAATGGACTCATTATGCATGTCATGGAGATCACTACTTGTATCACAGGAATCAGTGACATTGTTACTGGACTCAGTAAGAATGCCATATAGATTACTATGTGTATCACACGAATCAGTGACATTGTTACTGGAATCAGTAAGCATGCCATCAAGATTGCTACTTGTATCACATGAATCAGTGACAGTGTTACTGGACCCAGTAAGCATGCTATGGCGATCGCTACTCGTATCACAGGAACCAGTGACATTGTTACTTGACTCAGCAAGCAAGCCATGGAGATCACTACTTGTATCACGGGAACCGGTGGCATTGTTTCTGGACTCATTAGGCATGCCATGTAGATCGCTACTTGTATTACAGGAATCAGTGACCATTTTATTGGACTCAGTAACCATTTAATGGCAATCGCTACTTGTATCACGGGAACCAGTGACATTGTTACTGGACTCAGTTAGCATGAATTGGAGATTGCTACTTGTATCACAGGAACAAGCAACATTGTTACTGTACTCATTAAGCATGCCATGGAGATCGCTACTTGTAACACAGGAATCGTTGACATTGTTACTGGACTCATTAAGCATACCATGCAGATCCCTACTTGTATCACAGGAACCAGCAACATTGTTACTGTACTCATTAAGCATGCCATGGAAATCGCTACTTGTATCACAGGGACTAGTGACATTGTTACTGGACTCAGTAAGCATGCCATGGAGATTGCTACTTGTATCACAGGAACCAGTGACATTCTTACTGGACTCAGTAAGCATGCCATGGAGATCGCTACTTATATCATAGGAACTAGTGACCTTGTTATTGGACTCAGTAAGCATGCCATAAAGGAAGCTACTTGTGTCACGAGAATCAGTGGCATTGTTACTGGACTCAGCAAGCATGCCATGGTCATTGCTACTTGTATCACAGGAATCGTTGACATTGTTACAGGACTCAGTCAGCATGCCATGGAGATCGCTACTTGTATCACAGGAATCAGTGACCATGTTTACAGGACTCAGTAAGCATGACATGGAGGTCGCTAATTGTATCAGAGGAATCAGTGACCATGTTACTGGACTCAGTAAGCATGCCATGGAGATCGCTACTTGTATCACAGGAATCAGTGACATTGTTACTGTACTCAGTAAGCATGCCATGGAGATCGCTACTTGTAGCATGGGAACCAGTTACATTGTTACTGTACTCAGTAAGCATGCCATGGAGATCGCTACTTGTATCACGGGAACCGGTGACATAGTTACTGGACTCCTTAAGCATGCCATGGAGATCGCTACTTGTATCACAGGAACCAGTGACATTGTTACTGAACTCAGGAAGCAAGCCATGGAGATCGCTATTTGTATCACAGGAACCAGTGACATTGTTACTGGACTCAGTAAGCATGCCATGGCGATCGCTACTTGTATCACAGGAACCAGTGACATTGTTTCTGTACTCAGTAAGCATGCCATGGAGAGCGCTACTTGTATCACAGGGACCAGTGACATTGTTACTTGACTCAGTAAGCATGCAATGGAGATCACTACTTGTATCACAGGAACCAGCGACATTGTTACTGGACTCATTAAGCATACCATGCAGATCCCTACTTGTATCACAGGAACCAGTGACATTGTTACTGGACTCATTAAGCTTGCCATGGAGATCGTGACTTGTATCACAGGAATCAGTGATCCTGTTACTGGACTCAGTAAGCATGTCATGGAGATCACTACTTGTATCACGGGAACTGTTGACATTGGTACTGGACTCATTAGGCATGCCATGGAGATTGCTACTTGTATCACAGGAATCGTTGACATTGTTACTGGACTCAGTAAGCATGCCATGGAGATCGCTACTTGTATCACGGGAACTGGTGACATAGGTACTGGACTCATTAGGCATGCCATGGAGATTGCTACTTGTATCACAGGAATCGTTGACATTGTTACTGGACTCAGTAAGTATGCCATGGCGATCGCTACTCGTATCAAAGGTACCAGTGACATTGTTACTTGACTCAGCAAGCTAGCCATGGAAATTGCTACTTTTATCACAGGAACCAATGACATTGTCACTGGACTCAGCAAGCATGCCATGGAGATCGCTACTTGTATCACAGGAACCAGTGACTTTGTTACTGGACTCAGTAAGCATACCATTGCAATTGCTACTAGAATCACAGGAATCGGTGACATTGTTACTGGACTCAGGAAGCATGCCATGGAGATCGCTACTTGTATCACAGGAACTAGTGACATTGTTACTGGACTCAGTAAGCATGCCATGGAGATCGCTACTTGTATCACAGGAACCAGCAACATTGTTACTGTTCTCATTAAGCATGCCATGGAGATCGCTACTTGTAACACAGGAATCGTTGACATTGTTACTGGACTCATTAAGCATACCATGCAGATCCCTACTTATATCACAGGAACCAGTGACATTGTTACTGGACTCAGTTAGCATGCCATGGAGATCGCAACTTGTATCACAGGAATCAGTGACATTTTTACTGGACTCATTAAGCATGCCATGGATATCGCTACTTGTATCACAGGAACCAGTGACATTGTTACTGGACTCATTAAGCATGCAATGGAGATCGTAACTTGTATCACAGGAATCAGTGATCCTGTTACTGGACTCAGTAAGCATGTCATGGAGATCACTACTTGTATCACGGGAACTGGTGACATTGGTACTGGTCTCATTAGGCATGACATGGAGATTGCTACTTGTATCACAGGAATTGTTGACATTGTTACTGGACTCAGTAAGCATGCCATGGAGATCGCTACTTGTATCACGGGAACTGATGACATTGTTACTTGACTCAGCAAGCAAGCCATGGAGATTGCTACTTGTATCACAGGAACCAGTGACATTGTTACTGGACTCAGCAAGCATGCCATGGATATCGCTACTTGTATCACGGGAACCGGTGACATAGTTACTGGACTCATTAAGCATGCCATGGAGATCGCTACTTTTATCACAGGAACCAGTGACATTGTTACTGGACTCAGGAAGCAAGCCATGGAGATCGCTATTTGTATCAAGGGAACCCGTGACATTGTTACTGCACTCAGTAAACATGCCACGGAGATCGCTACTTGTATCACAGGAGCCAGTGACATTGTTACTGGACTCAGTAAGCATGCCATGGCGATCGCTACTAGAATCACAGGAGCCAGTGACATTGTTACTGGACTCAGTAAGCATGCCATGGAGATCGCTACTTGTATCACCTGAACCAGTGACATTGTTACTGGAGTCAGTAAGCATGCCATGGGGATTGTGACTTGTATCACAGGAACTAGTGACATTGGTACTTGACTCAGTAAGCATGCCATGGAGATCCCTACTTGAATCACAGGAACCAGTGACATTGTTACTCTACTCAGTAAGCATGCCATGGAGATCGCTACTTGTATCACAGGAACCAGTGACATTGTTACCGGACTCAGTAAGCATGCCATAAAGATTGCTACTTGTGTCACGCGAATCAATAACATTGTTACCGGACTCAGTAAGCATGCCATGGTGATCGCTACCTGTAGCACGGGAACCAGTGACATTGTTACTGGACTCAATAAGCATGCCATGGAGATCGCTACGTGTATCACAGGAACTAGTGATATTGTTACCGGACTCAGTAAGCATGCTATGGAGATCGCTACTTGTAGCACGGGAACCAGTGACATTGTTACTGGACTCAATAAGCATGCCATGGAGATCGCTACGTGTATCAAAGTAATTAGTAACCATGTTACCGGACTCAGTAAGCATGCTATGGAGATCGCTACTTGTAGCACGGGAACCAGTGATATTGTTAGTGGACTCAATAAGCATGCCATGGAGATCGCTACTTGTATCACAGGAGTCAGTAGCCATGTTGCATGGGACTTTGTGCATGTCACATGAACCAGGAAGCATGACAATGCAATCCATAACTATATCACGAGACACTTGGATTGCTACCACAGTTAACATGCATGCCACTTTAAACTTTAAGCATGCTAAAGAAATCAGAAAGCATGTTATGGAAATCAGACTGCAGACAGTCAAATCTAAAAATGTTGTCAGAGGAATGCGTATACATGTCACAGGAGTCAGTAGCTGGTAGACATGTCACAGAGTCAATCAACATACCAAATAAATCCGAGAACATGTTACAGGAATCAGTAAGTATGCCCCTGGAATGAGTAGGAATGTAAAAGGAAGTGCTAATCAGAAGCCATGCAGCAAGAAAATAGAAACCATGCTGTGAGAAGTTGGCCTGGCATATGCTGTCCACTAATTATAGTGGGCACCTTGCACCAGTCCAAACAACCCCTTATTGGAGATAGGTTAAAGACAACCTTTATTGAAAGCTATCCTAGTGGTAGCTATGGAGAGCAGCCTTCAGGCTAAGTCTTGAAGGAATGTAAAGCAGCTTGTTTTACCAGTCTATAATCTCTTGAGTGATCAAATGAAAGAGGACCACACCAGGTGTATATTCAAAATATATGTATTTATTGCTAAACACACCCCTCTAGTCTCTTTATGAGGCTAGAGTTCGAAGTACATAAGTTATAAGTTATTTAAACACAGTAATAGCACAAATACACGTTTGGGCCCTAGGGGCGTACCAAACCATATACCAATAAAGTGGTATAAGAACCACGACTGAGCTAGACACTAGGCCTAGAGCCTCTAGAAGTGCTTGGACCACAAGGAACCACCCAAGGTAGTGACACAGGGGACCCATGGGGGACGCGTGCAGTGTAATTACACAGCCGCGAATCGCAGTTAACTTCTATGGAGAAAGTCGCGGTTTGGAAATTAAAGAAAAGGGACACTTAAAGAAGGACTTGGAGCAAACCCTTTGAGAACTAGGTCGTTCTAGAGTCTCTACCCACGGGAGCACCGGAGTACTCTTGTTACCTCACCCAGGGAAGCCGGGTGCATAGGTGCCTTTCGGGGTCGGGTTTCGTCGTCGATTTGAATGGCGATCTGCTGCAAAGTGCTGCTGGCGACCAAGTGAAAAGTGTCCGGGTGGATCCAAGAGTGGATCGGAGATCTGAAGAACCTGAAAGCAGAGGGGACAGAGTCTGGGTCACTAGCCAGTGACCAGGAAGGCGATGAGCAGATGCCCACCGATGTCGAGTGCTTCAGGTAGGTTGATGGTCGTCTTGACTCTTCAGCCACGAGGTCCAGGAGGCGTTGTCGGCGACCAGGAGCAGGATTCGGGCTGGTACACAATGTTTGTCGAGTGCTGAGGTGTCGGCGACCGGATTGGACCCAACAAGCCTTGGCAACGGCAAGTCTCGATGAAGATGAAGATTGACGATGATGCAGACCAGCAAGGTCTGAGGAACTCACCCAGCAAAGGTAAGTGAGGGCAAGCCTGGAGCAACCAGGGAGCCCAAGTAGGAAAAGATTGGCCTTCGTGAAGGGCTACTAGCCAACGGGCTAGCGACCGCGAAGGAGCCTCGAGACGGTGCACGTGGAGCTGGCTCATAGGACACTCGTGGAGTGGGGGCCAGTGATCTTCGGTGCAGTTGGTGCTGGAGGCTAGGGCTACTCGGAGCCCAAAGGACGACTTTGTGGGAGACCCAGAAGAGGACGCACTTGCAAATGCGTGCGGTGTCCAGGGGTCACGGTTCCACGTTACCCACGACAGCTACAGGCCTCAACTTTGCTGGGGACTCAGGGCAGCCTCGGGGAAGTCTAGAAATCCACCTCTGGTGATGCAAAGACTTCGGCGTCCGACGGGAGCTTAGGCGATGCAGACTGGACAATTGCTTCTTTGGTGCCTGCCAAGCAGGGGAGTCACTCCTTGACCCCAAGGGAGATTCTTCAGTCCTCTAATCTTGTAGTAGAGCGTCGAAGGTCCAGGATTCTGTGTCAGAGTTTCGTCCAGGGATAATCTAAAGTCCTAAGGACTGGGTTCCTATACTTATACTAAGTTTAGGGGTTGGACTTACTCTGTGGTCCCACCTATGGGTGGGTCAGGGCAGAGGGGTGGCTACACCCCTTTCCCTTTGTCCAGTTTGCGCCAAAGCAGGGGCTGCAAGCCCCTGATCCGGTTTGAACTGGGGTATGCACAGGGACACCAAGTGTGCCCCCAGTGCAGGACTTCAAAGCACCCAAAGTGCTCCCGCCCAGCCCCAATACACACTATCCTGTCTGGGGAGGTGGTCACACCTCCCTGGGACAGGAAACCTGTTGTCCAGGCCTCCCCTGCCGGAGTTTCGGTCAGCAGCAGGAGGCCAGACTTGTGTCTGTGGCAGCAGCATCCATTTTGTGATGCCAGGGTTTTAGAAAGAAGTTACCGGACAAGCCAGGGTTAACATGTCTCTCCCTCTAGAAGGGTGGAATGCTACCCCCGCCGCCAGAATTGGCGGGGGGGTAGTATTCCAAGATGTTTGACACCAAACACGACATGTTTCGGTGCAGCCATTCCAAAGTTAGCATTTAACGCGAGGTTATAATGTGCTTAAGAGTATATGATCAGGCTGCACTACAAACAGCATCAGAGAAGGGTCTCCGAATGCTGCAGAGGGGCCCTGCTCATGCAGGGGCACCCTCTCACATAGGAACCACGCACTCTGCCTTCAGGATTGATAAGGCCTGCCATAGGAGTGACTTATAGGTTTATATGTGTGTATGTATATAGTGATATAGGTAGCCTATATCACAGTAAGGGGTGCATGCACCACCTTACCCAGGCTGCAGTAGCAGACCTGTGGTGTAAGTTGGGATGGCCTTCCAGGGGTGGCATAATACATGCTGCAGCCCCTGGTAGGCCTCTGAGGTACCTATGCCCTGGGTACATAGTATACCATATACTAGGGACTTATAAGGGCACTCCAGATTCCAATCAGAGATGTGCCTAAGGCACATGGAAACCTTTTACAGAGAAAGCAGATAGACTGGGGCCCTGAATAGCAGGATCCCAGTCCAACTAAGTCATAAACCAGCAAAACACCATAAAAAAAGTGGGGGCAACCATATAGTCAGATTCCACCTTCCTACATAACCCCCCAAACGAAAGGAGATAAGGCTAACCTTGGCCAGTTGAGCCTTTATTGACTAAGTGGCCATATAAGGAAGCACCTGCACTAGCATGGTTGCCCCCTGTCTTATGGTCCACTAAGCAATCCCTCACCCTCAGGGTATGAGAGGGTCTCCACCATGGGGAATCACTACCTGTGGTGTGCTTAGGTAAAGTACAAGGCTGGTGAGGTGTCTGAGTAGGGAAGTGAGGCCCTAGGAATGTTGGCCTCAGCTTCCTCAGATCACTGGTCACCATGTATGCCTGTCTTTCCATGACTGAGTTGCACTTTGCTCTAAGGGTCAACCTTTGGCTGCCTACAGCTGGGGGTTGGGTCCCTTTGGATGGACTACTGGAGGGACATGGCAGGTTTGGAACCTTCTGGTCCCAGGTTTGCCCTTGCCTAACAGAGTCCTTCTGGGGGAGGTCACTACATAAAGGTATGGGGGATCCCTCAGTGTGTAGAGGAACTTTCAACTGGCTAGGGCTACTAGACTGGGTGCCCCTAATCTGCTGATGGGGGAGTTCCTCTGGACAGGGGGCCCTGGGGGGTCCACTGACCTCCCTGACCTCTGCAGCCCTGGGCTGGCTGAGGCAGGGTAGAGAGGGGCAGGTTACCTGCTCCAGACTGGGTACCACCTTGGAAGGGTCCTCTGCCATCAGGGGTGTGGCCAGGCCAGGCCTGACTACCTCTGTGGCAGTTCCTTCACTAGGGGTAGGGTCAGTTCCCTGAGGAGGCTGACTCTTACCTACTGTCTGGGGGAAGAAGACTTTTCTTCAACCCTTTTGCTCTCTGTTGGGGGAGAGGGGCCATTCTTTCAGGCTCCATCTCTCCAAATTCTTGGGCTGGGGCTGTGGCCATCACAGCCCCACTAACCTTTACAGGGACGCCCAACATCCTGAGATGGGTTTGGTGTTCAATTTCAGCCCAGGCTGAAATTTCCAGATCATTGCCCATCAGGCAATCTACAGGTAAGGTTGGGGACACTGCCACTCTTTTTGGGCCTGTGACCCCCTCCCAGCTGAGATTGACTATGGCCATGGGGTGATCTGTTCTGACACCATCAATGTTGGTCACCTGGTATTTAAACTCAGGTAAAAGCTGGTGAGGGGGACTAGTTTCCCTGCCACCATGGTGACACTAGCCCCTGTGTCCCTAAATGCCACAGCTTTCTGACCATTAATTATTGGCTCCAATCTGTACCTGCCCAATGCTGTGGGACCCATGGTAAAGGTGGCAAATCCTATACCACCATCAGAGTCAGAGGAGTCTGTTGAGGGGTCCCTGTCTAAACTAGGGCCTACCTCTGTTCCTCTTGCAAAAGCACCTAACTTTTTGGGTGCACTACTCCCAACTGGAGGATTACTACTGGTAGTACCAGGAGGGGTGGTAGTAGTTGTGGGAGGAACATTTTCTTTATTGCCAATCCTGGGGAAACTGGGATCAGTTTTCCAGTGCCCAGGCTTTTTACAGACATGGCAATATGGTTTCTTTTCAGGAGAAGAAGGAGGTTGGGACCCACCCCCAGAAGAGGAATTTTGGGACCCTGTAGGGGACTTATCCTTAGATTTATCCCCACCTTTCTCTTGGGACTTAGTAGAATCTTTCTTCTGGTCACCACCCTGATTTTTAGTTTTTACTCTGGTTCTGACCCATTTGTCTGCCTTCTTTCCCAATTCTTGGGGAGAGGTCAGATCAGAGTCCACCAGATACTGGTGCAAAAGCTGGTTTTGACAATTATTAAGGATCTGCTCCCTCCTAATCAAATTGTACAATCCTAAAAAGTCCTGCACTTTGTTGCCATGTATCCAACCTTCCAGAGCCTTAGTAGCACAATCTACAAAATCAACCCAGTCTTGAGTCTGAGCTTTTTGGGTGTCTCTGAACTTCAACCTATATTGTTCAGTGGTTAGGTCAAACCCATCTATCAGAGCACTCTTCAAGACTGTGTAATTGTCAGCATCCTCTTCTCTTACAGTGAGGAGCTTGTCTCTACCTTTGTCTGCAAAGGAGAGCCACAAGATTGCTGCCCACTGCTTCTGGGGGACCCTCTGAACTTTACAGGCCCTCTCCAGTGCAGTTATCCATTTGTGGATGTCATCCCCACTCTGGTAGGGAGGGACAATCTTGTTTAGGTTTCTATGGTCATAAGACCTTTCCCTATCTTTAGGGACATTGCTGCCACCATGGGACTCTAGTCCCAACTTGTTTCTCTCTTTGTAGAGATCTAGGGACTCCCTGTCTATAGCCAACTGCTGTTTTCTGAGTTCAAGCTGGGCTTGCTCATACTGAATCAGTCTTTTTCGCCTCTCATGAGAGGATTCCCTCCTATGAGAGGAGACAGAGGTCCCTACTGAGGTGCTAGAGTGGTTAGACTCCTGAGAAGGAGATCTAGACCTTCTAGGCACACTCACAATCCTTCCTGGGGGACAAAGTGGAGGTCATCCTGAGCCTCCTCCTCATCCACAGGAGGAATTGGGTTTTCCAGGTCAGGGTCATTGTCACCCTCCTGGTCAGTTCCAGAGGGGGCTGGGGTGTTGCTACCCCTGGCCCCATCCTCATCTTCTGCCCCACCCTCTGCACCTACCCCTTCAGTCCCTAAGGGCCTGTTGAGATCATCAGCCATTAACATCTCTCTCAGATGTTGGGTGGTGGGACTTTGGCCTGTCTTCAGTTTCCTCACATTGCATATTGCTCTCAATTCCAAGAATGGGAGTGTATCATACTTGGAGGGAAGAAGCCCATTGGCTTCTGGCAAGGACTCACTGGGTCCTGGCTTTGAAGACATCACTAGTGAGGTGTGGTGTATGCACTACCTACTCTAGTGTGGCCTACTAAACTCTCTTGAGTTGTAGAAAGGGTGTGCTATCCCTTGACACACAACTCTAAGTTCAGTAGAACTTACTGTATACTAAGCTTAATTTATATGTACCTTAGGTACCTTTAGTGGTTTTCAGTTGATCAATTCAATTGAGATTATCTGGTAAAACAATAGCAAGCTGGAATCCCACACGCTGCACACCAATGTGAGAAGTTGGCCTGGCATATGCTGTCCACTAATTATAGTGGGCACCTTGCACCAGTCCAAACAACCCCTTATTGGAGATAGGTTAAAGACAACCTTTATTGAAAGCTATCCTAGTGGTAGCTATGGAGAGCAGCCTTCAGGCTAAGTCTTGAAGGAATGTAAAGCAGCTTGTTTTACCAGTCTATAATCTCTTGAGTGATCAAATGAAAGAGCACCACACCAGGTATATATTCAAAATATATGTATTTATTGCTAAACACACCCCTCTAGTCTCTTTATGAGGCTAGAGTTCGAAGTACATAAGTTATAAGTTATTTAAACACAGTAATAGCACAAATACACGTTTGGGCCCTAGGGGCGTACCAAACCATATACCAATAAAGGGGTATAAGAACCACGACTGAGCTAGACACTAGGCCTAGAGCCTCTAGAAGTGCTTGGACCACAAGGAACTACCCAAGGTAGTGACACAGGGGACCCACGGGGGACGCGTGCAGTGTAATTACACAGCCGCGAATCGCCGTTAACTTCTATGGAGAAAGTCGCGGTTTGGAAATTAAAGAAAAGGGACACTTAAAGAAGAACTTGGAGCAAACCCTTTGAGAACTAGGTCGTTCTAGAGTCTCTACCCACGGGAGCACCGGAGTACTCTTGTTACCTCACCCAGGGAAGCCGGGTGCATAGGTGCCTTTCGGGGTCGTGTTTCGTCGTCGATTTGAATGGCGATCTGCTGCAAAGTGCTGCTGGCGACCAAGTGAAAAGTGTCCGGGTGGATCCAAGAGTGGATCGGAGATCTGAAGAACCTGAAAGCAGAGGAGACAGAGTCTGGGTCACTAGCCAGTGACCAGGAAGGCGATGAGCAGATGCCCACCGATGTTGAGTGCTTCAGGTAGGTTGACGGTCGTCTTGACTCTTCAGCCACGAGGTCCAGGAGGCGTTGTCAGCGACCAGGAGCAGGATTCGGGCTGGTACACGATGTCTGTCGAGTGCTGAGGTGTCGGCGACCGGATTGGACCCAACAAGCCTTGGCAACGGCAAGTCTCGATGAAGATTGACGATGATGCAGACCAGCAAGGTCTGAGGAACTCACGCAGCGAGGGTAAGTGAGGGCAAGCCTAGAGCAACCAGGGAGCCCAAGTAGGAAAAGATTGGCCTTCGTGAAGGGCTACTAGCCAACGGGCTAGCGACCGCAAAGGAGCCTCGAGACGGTGCAAGTGGAGCTGGCTCACAGGACACTCATGGAGTGGGGGCCAGTGATCTTCGGTGCAGTTGGTGCTGGAGGCTAGGGCTACTCGGAGCCCAAAGCACGACTTCGTGGGAGACCGAGAAGAGGATGCACTTGCAAATGCGTGTGGTGTCCAGGGGTCATGGTTCCACGTTACCCACGATAGTTACGGGCCTCAGCTTTGCTGGGGACTCAGGGCAGCCTCGGGGAAGTCTGGAAATCCACCTCTGGTGATGCAAAGACTTCGGCGTCCGACGGGAGCTTAGGCGATGCAGACCGGACAATTGCTTCTTTGGTGCCTGCCAAGCAGGGAGTCACTCCTTGACCCCAAGGGAGATTCTTCAGTCCTCTAATCTTGTAGTAGAGCGTCGAAGGTCCAGGATTCTGTGTCAGAGTTTCGTCCAGGGATAATCTAAAGTCCTAAGGACTGGGTTCCTATACTTATACTAAGTTTAGGGGTTGGACTTACTCTGTGGTCCCACCTATGGGTGGGTCAGGGCAGAGGGGTGGCTACACCCCTTTCCCTTTGTCCAGTTCGCGCCAAAGCAGGGGCTGCAAGCCCCTGATCCGGTTTGAACTGGGGTATGCACAGGGACACCAAGTGTGCCCCCAGTGCAGGACTTCAAAGCACCCAAAAGTGTTCCGCCCAGCCCCAATACACACTATCCTGTCTGGGGAGGTGGTCACACCTCCCTGGGACAGGAAACCTATTGTCCAGGCCTCCCCTGCCGGAGTTTCGGTCAGCAGCAGGAGGCCAGACTTGTGTCTGTGGCAGCAGCATCCATTTTGTGATGCCAGGGTTTTAGAAAGAAGTTACCGGTCAAGCCAGGGTTAACATGTCTCTCCCTCTAGAAGGGTGGAATGCTACCCCCGCCGCCAGAATTGGCGGGGGGGGGGTAGTATTCCAAGATGTTTGACACCAAACACGACATGTTTCGGTGCAGCCATTCCAAAGTTAGCATTTAACGCGAGGTTATAATGCGCTTAAGAGTATATGGTCAGGCTGCACTACAAACAGCATCAGAGAAGGGTCTCCGAATGCTGCAGAGGGGCACTGCTCATGCAGGGGCACCCTCTCACATAGGAACCACGCACTCTGCCTTCAGGATTGATAAGGCCTGCCATAGGAGTGACTTATAGGTTTATATGTGTGTATGTATATAGTGATATAGGTAGCCTATATCACAGTAAGGGGTGCATGCACAACCTTACCCAGGCTGCAGTAGCAGACCTGTGGTGTCAGTTGGGATGGCCTTCCAGGGGTGGCATAATACATGCTGCAGCCCCTGGTAGTCCTCTGAGGTACCTATGCCCTGGGTACATAGTATACCATATACTAGGGACTTATAAGGGCACTCCAGATTCCAATCAGAGATGTGCCTAAGGCACATGGAAACCTTTTTACAGAGAAAGCAGATAGACTGGGGCCCTGAATAGCAGGATCCCAGTCCAACTAAGTCATAAACCAGCAAAACACCATAAAAAAAGTGGGGGCAACCATATAGTCAGATTCCACCTTCCTACACATGCAATGAATGGTGATCTTTAATTATATGATACACATTAGAAAGCATGTCATCTAAGTCACAAAGCATGACACAGGAGCCAGGAAACATGTCACAGGAATCAGTGAGCATGCACCAAGAATTAGCAGGTAATGTCACTGGTTTCACTAACCGTACCCCAGGAATCAGTGTGACAAAAGTCATTAAATATACCAGATGGAAGCA
This sequence comes from Calotriton arnoldi, assembly GCA_963921515.1. NCBI lineage: Eukaryota > Metazoa > Chordata > Amphibia > Caudata > Salamandridae > Calotriton > Calotriton arnoldi. Next base: position 79,903 of record CAWUFW010001440.1, read on the forward strand.
TGGCACAAAACTCAGTGTTACAGAAATGAGTAAAGATTGCTGGGTGAGGCAGCGGGCATGACACAAGAATCATCAGCAGGCAGACAGATCAGCGGGCATGATACAGGAATCTTCAGCACGGCAGAGAGATCAGCGGGCATGTCACAGGAATCATCAGCACGGCAGAGAGATCAGCGGACATGCTTGACCAGTCCTAAAATCCCTTAAATGGCTGTCCTACGAAGCTCAAATTCAGCTAAAGATTGCTTGTCTGGCGCACAAAGCCATCCACTTCAAAACCCCCAGTTACCTAGCGCAAAAGCTTGAATTATCCGGGGGTGGTAGACCATCAAGAAGTGCTAACACTTTCCTCTTGAAACCACACATCTTTAGGAAAAAAAGAACCTGCCACCGAGCCCCGAAGATCTGGAACTCTCTTCCACCGGAAGTACGCAGAATCTCCTCCACGGTTGCTTTCAAATTGGAAGCCAAAAGATTCCTAATGAACAAGTGCTCACTGTGCCACTGGATTCAAGCTAGCCTGGCTGAAGAAGGGTGACATACCCTGAAACCGGTCCCAGGATGCTTGTTTCCAGTCCAGGGAGGACCTGGCCTGGCAGTTCGGTCTGGACTGTTCCCATGGGGCACAGGGTCAAGACTGATTTGCATATGGCTGGGTCCAAACTGGGGTGGCGTAGTGGGCAAAAGAACGATGGATTTAACCCAGATCTTTTGACTGGGGGAGAATGTTTGCATTGTCAGCATTCCGTCCATCATTTGTTTGCTGTAACAAGTTCTTACTGTAAACATGGTTAGGATCATATGCTCTAAGTCACTGAGCCTACAACCGTTAGACATCCATTGGTTGCTACTCTCCTTTACCTCATCGTTTTGCCCCCCTAGTAGCCCGCTATGTACCAATTTCTGTATTTTTCTCCCTGATCCCTTTCTCCTGGAATTACTCATGTTTGTTATTCTTATTTTATGTCGATATTGTATTTATAGTTATATTACCTTCATGCCTTCCTTTTGTAAAGCGCTCTGATATCCTGCGGGATCTTGTTCGCGCTATATAAAACTTTATAAATAAATAAATAAAATAAATCATCACGTCAGAGAGATCAGTGAGCATGACACAGGAATCATCAGCACGGTAGAGAGATTGTTGGACTGCAAATGAGTCTAGCCGACTCCTTCTAGCATTGTGCGAGTTAAGTTAGCATTTGCTGCACCATTTTGTCTACAGCTGCCATTTTGCACTTTGATCGAAATAAAGCTTCTGGCTCATGAACTGTCTGCCTCAGCGAAAAGCTGCTTCGAGTTGCTCCTTCTTATCGTATTTAAGGTTGAATCCTAATGCACTAATGAATAGCTTATACTGTCTTCGCATGCCTTTCCTCTACCGTAGCCCTGCTCCCACACTAGAGAGCGTTGAGCCTGAACAAGACAACCTTGAAAATGTGATAACATGTACCCGTTCTGCAGGTGGTAGCTCACCCTTCTGTACCTCTTTTGTTCATCAGTGCCGGAGGTGGAAAATTCCAGCCTGGGCGGGTCTTTAGGGGTGTTGGAAATGCATATTATGTTTTACCAAGTGTTCTGAAGTCAGTCCCCTCGGTAGCATCTAAGGAGGCTAGCCTGACAGGACTCCGCTCGAGCGCAATTTGATAATAAATAACTTCGTTGTATTCTCTACTGTCTCATCGACTCTTCATTTCTTGGAAGGCCGAGAGGTGGTCGCGAGTGACCCGGGTGGCCCTAAACGGGTCACTTCCTTCAAGATCACTGTGTATGACACAGGAATCATCCGCACGTCAGAGAGATCATTTGGTATGACACAGGAATCATCAGCACGTCAGAGAGATCAGCGGGCATGACACTGGAATCATAAGCTTGGCAGAGAGATCAGCGGGCATGTCACAGGAATCATCAGCACGGCAGAGAGATCAGTGAGCATGACACAGGAATCATCAGCACAGCAGAGAGATTAGCGGGCATGACACAGGAATCATCCGCACAGCAGAGATATCAGCGGGCATGTCACAGGAATCATCAGCATGGCAGAGAGATCAGTGGGCATGTCACAGGAATCATCAGTACGGCAGAGAGATCAGCGAGCATGTCACAGGAATCATCATCACGGCAGAGAGATCAGTGGGCATGACACGGGAATCATCCGCATGGCAGAGAGATCAGTGGGCATGTCACAGGAATCATTCGCATGGCAGAGAGATCAGCGAGCATGACACAGGAATCAGCACGGCAGAGAGATCAGCGAGCATGACACAGGAATCATCAGCACGGCAGAGAGATGAGCGGGCATGACACAGGAATCATCAGCACGGGAGAGATCAGCGGGCATGACACAGGAATTAAATGCATGGCAGAGAGATCAGCGGGCATTACACAGGAATCATCAGCACAGCAGAGAGATCAGCGGGCATGACACATGAATCATCAGCACGGCCGAGAGATCAGCGGACATGACACATGAATCATCAGCACAGCAGAGAGATCAGCGGGCATGACACATGAATCATCAGCACGGCAGAGAGATCAGCGGGCATGACACAGGAATCATCAGCACGGCAGAGAGATCAGCGGGCATGTCACAGGAATCATCAGCACGGCAGAGAGATCAGCGGGCATGAAACAGGAATCATCATCACGGTAGAGAGCTCAGTGAGCATGACAGGATTCATCATTGCGGTAGAGAGATCAGCGGGTATGACACAGGAATCATCAGCACGGCAGAGAGATCAGCTGGTATGACACAGGAATCATCAGAACGGCAGAGAGATCAGCGGGCATGTCACAGGAATCATCTGCACAGCAGAGAGATCAGCGAGCATGTCGCAGGAATCATCCGCACGGCAGATAGATCAGCGAACATGTCACAGGAATCATCCACACAGCAGAGAGATCAGCGGGCATGACACAGGAATCATCAGCAGGGCAGAGAGATCAGCGGGCATGACACAGGAATCATCAGCACGGCAGACAGATCAGCGGGCATGACACAGGAATCATCAGCACGGCAGAGAGATCAGCGGGCATGTCACAGGAATCATCAGCACGGCAGAGAGATCAGCGGACATGTCACAGGAATCATCCGCACGGCAGAGAGATCAGTGGGCATGACACAGGAACCTCCCACGGAACTACACATCCCCACCTTGGACCCCCTTGGTTTACATCGAGGCCCCCTTTCTCCACCAGATTTCCGAACACATCCTTCACCCCATTACCAACATTCAGACCTGGAGGCGCGCCTGGATGACATATCTCTACAGTTGCACCTTCTCACTTCTGAACTACATGACTTGAAAGCCCTATCAAGGGAGCATTTCCCCTTGATCAGCTCCTACCTCACCTCTGCGTATTTGCCCAGAGCCCCCACTAGGGTTAGAGATAGTATGTGCCAACTTTCCCCCCCCTCTGTCTCAAATACCATACCCCTTCCTAACACCCCCTCCCGCCCCAGAAGATTAAAGGCCTACCTGGAGTCCAATGATATCAATGACCTACTCAACTCTTACTCGCCTATGATCAACACCAACACGACCCCTCCGGGTCAAATACAAACCATCCACTCTAACCCGTACAGAGAACCCCCTCACAATCTTAGAGTCATCAATAATGACAACCTCACAAGAGTGAACGTCATCTAGACTCCTTCCCCCCTTATTCCGGTACGACTTAAATGTGTACTACTCAACTGCAGGTCAGCCAGTAAACATGCCTCTGATATCTTCGACCTCATCCAACACAATGAGCTAGACATTATCATCCTCACCGAAACTTGGCTAAATCCCGCCTCTAATCCTATCCTAGACCTTGTAGTACCTCCTACCCACGACATAATTCGTCTAGACAGAGCTTTGAAGTTGGGTGGTGGCCTAGCCTGTATTCACAGGAACACACTCGGAGTCCTCTACTCCACCCTCCTGCGAATACCTTTGTCTCAGCATTTCAAGTAATAACCTGCCGGTTTGCAAACTTCACACTTTTTATCACCCTCCAGGGGACAATCTCCCCTTCACCGAGCAACTAATGGAAATCATCTATGGCAATGTGGACTCGGTATTGTCCCAAATCTTCCTCAGGGATTTCAGCCTTCATTGGGCTAACCCCAACGACCACGCTGTAACTTGCCTTAAATCATTCTTAAGTGATCATGATCTGATTCAGCATTGTGACCGGCCAACTCATAATAAAGGAGAAATTCTAGACCTCATCATCTCTAAAGGTCAGACCATCACATTGGATACCATTACACCGTGCGACTGGTCAGACCACCACTGCATCCTCTTTTATATTAACAGTGAGGTGTCTATGAGGAAGGCTCAACCAATGAAATCAAAGATCTGGAAAAGGGACCTCAGAGCCATCAATTCAGATGAACTAGCAGCCCACTGTAAATCTGCCCTCTCCTCCAAGGCTGACTTGTTTGAGGTTCAGTTACTCACTGACTTTTACAACTCTACCATCTCTAACCTCATGGATGACTTTGCCCTACTCCAACAAAAAAACGCCTCTACAAAAATATCCAAACCGTGGTACAATGACAATTTAAACTCGGGACGCCGCAACCTTAGGGCAGTTGAACGATCCTGGAGAGCCAAACCCTCCGCGGACCAACTAAAACTCCTTAGAGATGTTAGGAGCTCCTATAACAAACAAATCAAGAGAGCGAAGGAAGATTACTTCAGATACCAACTTTATCATGCTGCTAACCGCCCCAAGAAACTTTTTGAGCTGGTTAAACAGCAATCAGTGGTAGCTCCAAACCACTCGAATTCTGGAGGCAGCACACCCTCATGCGACAAACTGGCTGCTTTTTTCACTGAGAAATCAAGACTCATCAACATTGAACTTGCATCTAAGAAGGCTCTACTGCCATCCTCTGGGTCCGCGCCACCTCCCGACCTCGTAGAGAAGCTCAAATCTATCAGCCTGAACACCAAGAACAACGCATCATGGGACTCCTTTACTCCCTTCAGTGAAAAAGACATTAACAAGATTCTTCAGAGTATGAACCCATCAAACCACTACAGCGACCCGTTGCCTCCTTCCATCTTCCAAGAAATCAAGAATGTCCTCATCCCCACCTGGACAAAGATTGTAAACGTGTCTCTGTCTCAAGGCACGATCCCAGATTGCCTAAAAGCAGCTCAGGTATCGCCTATATTAAAAAAACCTAATGCACATAGGGATGACTTGAACAACTTCCATCCCATCTCCAACATCCCCACCCTAGCCAAACTTCTAGAAAAATGCGTCCAATCCCAACTCTGTGCTCACATAGAGAATTTCCAACTCCTTGACCAGCATCAATTTGGCTTTTGGAGGGGACACAGCACTGAATCGGCTCTCACTCACGTGATGGATGACATTTTAAAAATGCTTGACCAAAATGAATCCTGCCTCCTAATCCTCCTTGACCTTTCCTCCGCCTTCGACACGGTCAATCACGACAACCTCCTATCCATTCTGAAGAACAGGATGAACTTCTCTGGTCAGGTCTTACAATGGTTCTCGTCCATCCTCCACCACAGATCACAAAGAGTCAAGGCTAACCACTCTCTCTCCCAGCCCTCTCCAGTATTCATGGGGGTCCCCCAAGGGTCCGCCCTATCTCCTCTACTCTTCAACCTGTTCTTGGAACCTTTAGCTAATTCATTAAATTTCACGAACATTCTCTTCCATATGAATGCGGACGATACGCAAATATATCTGAAAATCTCCTCCCCAGATAATATCATCTCTCTCAACATGACCCTAACGTCTACTCAAAACTGGCTAACTGAGAACCACCTACTGCTCAACACCTCCCAAACTGAATTCCTTCTCATCTCCCCTCCGAACCACATCCCCAAGCTAGGACCTCTGGCTGAATCACCTCACTGCCTTCAACTGCTCCCCCCTCATCATAGACTCTGCCAAATCTCTCGGAATCACCCTGGACAAGCACCTGAACATGAAGAATCACATCAGCAATGTATGTAAGGGAGCTAATCACTTGATGAGGATACTCAGAAATATCAAACCTTTCCTTCCACAAGCTGATTTCAAGCAGGTGGTCCAAGCGCTTGTGTTGCTGAGACTAGACTATGGCAGCGCTACGCTATGTGGCCTCCCCAAATATACCTTGGCCCCACTAAGGGCATCATTGAACGCTGCGGCTAGGCTGGTTACAGGTACCAAAAGAAATGCGCACATATCCCCAGTCCTAAAATCCCTTAAATGGCTGCCCTACGAAGCTCGAATTCAGCTAAAGATTGCTTGTCTGGCGCACAAAGCCATCCACTTCAAAACCCCCAGTTACCTAGCGCAAAAGCTTGAATTATCCGGGGGTGGTAGACCATCAAGAAGTGCTAACACTTTTCTCTTGAAACCACACATCTTTAGCAAAAAAAGAAACTGCCACCGAGCCCCAAAGATCTGGAACTCTCTTCCACCGGAAGTACGCAGAATCTCCTCCACGGTTGCTTTCAAATTGGAAGCCAAAAGATTCCTAATGAACAAGTTCTTACTGTAAACATGGTTAGGATCATATGCTCTAAGTCACTGAGCCTACAACCGTTAGACATCCATTGGTTGCTACTCTCCTTTACCTCATCGTTTTGCCCCCCTAGTAGCCCGCTATGTACCAATTTCTGTATTTTTCTCCCTGATCCCTTTCTCCTGGAATTACTCATGTTTGTTATTCTTATTTTATGTCGATATTGTATTTATAGTTATATTACCTTCATGCCTTCCTTTTGTAAAGCGCTCTGATATCCTGCGGGATCTTGTTTGCGCTATATAAAACATTATAAATAAATAAATAAAATTAATCATCACGTCAGAGAGATCAGTGAGCATGACTCAGGAATCATCAGCACGGTAGAGAGATTGTTGGACTGCAAATGCGTCTAGCCGACTCCTTCTAGCATTGTGCGAGTTAAGTTAGCATTTGCTGCACCATTTTGTCTACAGCTGCCATTTTGCACTTTGATCGAAATAAAGCTTCTGTCTCATGAACTGTCTGCCTCAGCGAAAAGCTGCTTCGAGTTGCTCCTTCTTATCGTATTTAAGGTTGAATCCTAATGCACTAATGAATAGCTTATACTGTCTTCGCATGCCTTTCCTCTACCGTAGCCCTGCTCCCACACTAGAGAGCGTTGAGCCTGAACAAGACAACCTTGAAAATGTGATAACATGTACCCGTTCTGCAGGTGGTAGCTCACCCTTCTGTACCTCTTTTGTTCATCAGTGCCGGAGCTGGAAACTTCCTGCCTGGGCGGGTCTTTAGGGGTGTTGGAAATGCATATTTGTTACCACTTTCCCATATCCCGTCCACATCCTGACATAATTATTCTGTCCTCTATCTGTTTCTTCTTCCTTGTCCCATGGTATTGGGTGCAGCACGTCAGGTAGTGAGGGAAGGTTGCTATTTAAGAACCTCCCCTACCTGACACAGGTGCTTGGTTTAACCGAATTGCAATCCCTACCCCGAGAGGACGCAGGAGCGTGCCTCTCCTTTTTTCTTCACTTCCAATCTCCTATCCTGAGAGGGCGCTGGAGCGTGCCTCTCCATACTGACAAACTCCCCTAGTAAGTGTCCCGAAGTTGCGAGTACTTCGCAAACGCGGCAGGAGCCGCGAGTCCATTTCAGTTGCGGCCGGAGTCGCTTCATCTTTGTTCTTCCCGCGGCAGAATCCGCGAGTGCTCAACAGCTGCGGCCGGAGCCGCTAAACATTTCCTTTACGCGGAAAAAGCCACGAGCGCCTCACAGCTGTGGCCGGAGCCGCTTCACCTTTGATTTTCACGCGGTAGAAGCCGCGACTGCACAACCATTGCGGCCGGAGCCGCTAAACATTTTATTCACGCAGTAACAGCCGCGAGTGCTTATTGATTGCGGCAGGAGCCGCCAAACACTTCCTTCAAGCGGCGGAGACCGCGAATCTTTCATTACGGTGACAGGTGCCGCTCCCCAGTTTTCCAAGGCGGCAGAAGCCGCGAAATATTATTTCCCCCTAAAGCAGAAGCTGTAAGCTGGCTTCTGATGTGGCATGGACCGTGAAGCCTTTTTTCTACAACAGTAGGAGCCGCAAGAAAGCTATAATCAATGCTGACCGCGAGTGAGGTCACCTGACCTCTCTCCTATCCTTGAGGCGCACAGCAGGAGCCGGCAGCACCGCCTCCAACGCGAGCACGAGTTAGGCTTTCACCTTTATTTTTTTTTGCATCCCTTGTGGAAAAAGCGCCATCAGGAGAAGCCAGCGCTTTGTTTTATACTGTAGGCACCGATATCCCTGATCCATTCCTTCTGAGCTGCCTCAAGAAAGTTTCTCTAGTAACCCTGGATCTGTTACTAGACGCCCAACAAGATTGTGCTATATACCACCATGCTGAGTCGTTCATGGTGAGTGTGTGTGCCTTTTTCTTTTCTCCCTTTATTACATCAGACAATGACTTTAACTAGAGTCTAGTTCCTGCATCTTTTCCTTCCCCTCTTATAGTCATCCCCTCCCTTTTGTCTTGCAGACCACCCACTCATTTCTCCCGTCTCCGAGGCTACCCTGCAGACGCTGTCTGTATTCCTCCCGTTGGATCCCGCTCTATCTGACATCACTCCTGCTACCTCTCCTTCGTGTCCCAGCACACCAGGGGTGGTGCATTCCTCTTCCCTTTCCCCTTTGGGACCAATCGCCCATACTGTCATCATCAGTGTGGAGGACTGGTCCAGAGGTGAGAGGGAGGCTCTCTTCGTTCCTGCGGTCCCTGTTGGTCAGGTGAGTGGGGGTTGTAACAATATTATGTTTTACCAAGTGTTCTGAAGTCAGTCCCCTCAGTAGCATCTAAGGAGGCTAGCCTGACTGGACTCCGCTCGAGCGCAATTTTCTAATAAATAACTTCGTTGTATTCTCTACTGTCTCATCGACTCTTCATTTCTTGGAAGGTCGAGAGGTGGTAGAGAGTGACCCGGGTGGCCCTAAACGGGTCACTTCCTTCAAGATCACTGGGTATGACACAGGAATCATCAGCAAGGCAGAGAGATCAGCGGACATGCTTGACCAGTCCTAAAATCCCTTAAATGGCTGCCCTACGAAGCTCAAATTCAGCTAAAGATTGCTTGTCTGGCGCACAAAGCCATCCACTTTAAAACCCCCAGTTACCTAGCGCAAAAGCTTGAATTATCAGGGGGGTAGACCATCAAGAAGTGCTAACACTTTCCTCTTGAAACCACACATCTTTAGCAAAAAGAACCTGCCACCGAGCCCCGAAGATCTGGAACTCTCTTCCACCGGAAGTACGCAGAATCTCCTCCACGGTTGCTTTCAAATTGGAAGCCAAAAGATTCCTAATGAACAAGTTCTTACTGTAAACATGGTTAGGATCATATGCTCTAAGTCACTGAGCCTACAACCGTTAGACATCCATTGGTTGCTACTCTCCTTTACCTCATCGTTTTGCCCCCCTAGTAGCCCGCTATGTACCAATTTCTGTATTTTTCTCCCTGATCCCTTTCTCCTGGAATTACTCATGTTTGTTATTCTTATTTTATGTCGATATTGTATTTATAGTTATATTACCTTCATGCCTTCCTTTTGTAAAGCGCTCTGATTTCCTGCGGGATCTTGTTCGCGCTATATAAAACTTTATAAATAAATAAATAAAATAAATCATCACGTCAGAGAGATCAGTGAGCATGACACAGGAATCATCAGCACGGTAGAGAGATTGTTGGACTGCAAATGCGTCTAGCCGATTCCTTCTAGCATTGTGCGAGTTAAGTTAGCATTTGCTGCGCCATTTTGTCTACAGCTGCCATTTTGCACTTTGATCGAAATAAAGCTTCTGTCTCATGAACTGTCTGCCTCAGCGAAAAGCTGCTTCGAGTTGCTCCTTCTTATCGTATTTAAGGTTGAATCCTAATGCACTAATGAATAGCTTATACTGTCTTCGCATGCCTTTCCTCTACCGTAGCCCTGCTCCCACACTAGAGAGCGTTGAGCCTGAACAAGACAACCTTGAAAATGTGATAACATGTACCCGTTCTGCAGGTGGTAGCTCACCCTTCTGTACCTCTTTTGTTCATCAGTGCCGGAGCTGGAAAATTCCAGCCTGGGCGGGTCTTTAGGGGTGTTGGAAATGCATATTTGTTGCCACTTTCCCATATCCCGCACACATCCTGACATAATTATTCTGTCCTCTATCTGTTTCTTCTTCCTTGTCCCATGGTATTGGGTGCAGCACGTCAGGTGGTGAGGGAAGGTTGCTATTTAAGAACCTCCCCTACCTGACACAGGTGCTTGGTTTAACCGAATTGCAATCCCTACCCCGAGAGGACGCAGGAGCGTGCCTCTCCTTTTTTCTTCTCTTCCAATCTCCTATCCTGAGAGGGCGCTGGAGCGTGCCTCTCCATACTGACAAACTCCCCTAGTAAGTGTCCCGAAGTTGCGAGTACTTCGCAAACGCGGCAGGAGCCGCGAGTCCATTTCAGTTGCGGCCGGAGTCGCTTCATCTTTGTTCTTCCCGCGGCAGAATCCGCGAGTGCTCAACAGCTGCGGCCGGAGCCGCTAAACATTTCCTTTACGCGGAAAAAGCCACGAGCGCCTCACAGCTGCGGCCGGAGCCGCGGCACCTTTGTTTTTCTCGCGGCAGAAGCCACGACTGCCCAACCGTTGCGGCCGGAGCCGCTAAACATTTTCTATACGCGGTAAAAGCTGCGAGTGCCTTATAGCTGCGGCCGGAGCCGCTTCACCTTTGATTTTCACGCGGTAGAAGCCGCGACTGCACAAACATTGCGGCCAGAGCCGCTAAACATTTTATTCACGTAGTAACAGCCGCGAGTGCTTATTGATTGCGGCAGGAGCCGCCAAACACTTCCTTCAAGCGGCGGAGACCGCGAATCTTTCATTACGGCGACAGGTGCCGCTCCCCAGTTTTCCAAGGCAGCAGAAGCCGCAAAATATTATTTCCCCCTAAAGCAGAAGCTGCAAGCTGGCTTCTGGTGTGGCATGGACCGTGAAGCCTTTTTTCTACAACAGTAGGAGCCGCAAGAAAGCTATAATCAACGCTGACCGCGAGTGAGGTCACCTGACCTCTCTCCTATCCTTGAGGCGCACAGCAGGAGCCGGCAGCACCGCCTCCAACGCGAGCACGAGTTTGGCTTTCACCTTTATTTTTTTTTGCATCCTGTGAGAAGTTGGCCTGGCATATGCTGTCCACTAATTATAGTGGGCACCTTGCACCAGTCCAAACAACCCCTTATTGGAGATAGGTTAAAGACAACCTTATTGAAAGCTATCCTAGTGGTAGCTATGGAGAGCAGCCTTCAGGCTAAGTCTTGAAGGAATGTAAAGCAGCTTGTTTTACCAGTCTATAATCTCTTGAGTGACCAAATGAAAGAGCACCACACCAGGCATATATTCAAAATATATGTATTTATTGCTAAACACACCCCTCTAGTCTCTTTATGAGGCTAGAGTTCGAAGTACATAAGTTAGAAGTTATTAAATTACAATAATAGCACAAATACACGTTTGGGCCCTAGGGGCGTACCAAACCATATACCAATAAAGTGGTATGCGAACCACGACTGAACTAGACACTAGGCCTAGAGCCTCTAGAAGTGCTTGGACCACAAGGAACCACCCAAGGTAGTGACACAGGGGACCCACGGGAGACGCGTGCAGTGTAAATACACAACCGCGATACGCCGTTGACTTCTATGGAGAAAGTCGGGATCGGGAAATTAGAGAAAAGGGACACTTCAAAGAGGACTAGGACAAAACCCTTTGAGATCTAGGACTTTGAAGAGTCTTTACCCACGGGAGCACCGGAGTACTCGTGTTACCTCACCCAGGGAAGCCGGGTGCATAGGTGCCTTTCGGGGTCGGGTTTCGCCGTCGATTCGAATGGCGATCTGCTGCAAAGTGCTGCTGGCGGCCAAGAGAAAAGTGTCCGGGTGGATCCAAGGGTGGATCGGAGTTCTGAAGAACCTGAAAGCAGAGGGGACAGAGTCTGGGTCACTAGCCAGTGACCAGGAAGGCGATGGACAGATGCCCACCGATGTTGAGTGCTTCAGGTGCGTTGACGGTCGTCTTGACTCTTCAGCCACGAGGTCCAGGAGGCGTTGTCGGCGACCAGGAGCAGGATTCGGGCTGGTACATGATGTCTGTCGAGTGCTAAGGTGTCGGCGACCGGATTGGACCCAATAAGCCTTTGCAACGGCAAGTCTCGGTGAAGATGTAGATCGTCGATGGTGCAGACCAGCAAGGTCTGTGGAACTCACCCAGCGAGGGTAAGTGAGGGCAGGCCTGGAGCAACCAGGATGCCAAGTTAGAAAAAGATTGGCCTTTGTTAAGGGCTACTAGCCAACGGGCTAGCGACCGCGAAGGAGCCTCGTGACGCCACACGTGGAGCTGGCTTACAGGACACTCGTGGAGTGGGAGCCAGTGATCTTCGGTGCAGGTGGTGCTGGAGGCTAGGGCTACTCGGAGCCCAAAGCACGACTTCTTGGGAGACCCAGAAGATGATGCACTTGCAAATGTGCTCGGTGTCCAGGGGTCACGGTCTCAAGTCACCCACGATAGCCACGGGCCTCAGCTTTGCTGGGGACTCAGGGTAGCCTCGGGAAGTCTGAGAATCCACCTCTGGTGATGCGATGACTTCGGCGTCCGACGGGAGCTTCAGAAATGCGAACCGGACAGATGCTTCTTTGGTGCCTGCCAAGCAGGGGAGTCACTCCTTGACCCCAAGGGAGATTCTTCTGTCCTCTGATCGTGAGTAGAGCGTCGAAGGTCCAGGATTCTGTTTCAGAGTTTCGTCCAGGGATAATCTAAAGTCCTAAGGACTGGGTTCCTATACTTATACTAAGGATAGGGGTTGGACTACTCTGTGGCCCCACCTATGGGTGGGTCAGGGCAGAGGGGTGGCTACACCCTTTCCCTTTGTCCAGTTCGCGCCAAAGCAGGGGCTGGAAGCCCCTGATCTGGTTTGAACTGGGGTATGCATAGGGACACCAAATGTGCCCCCAGTGCAGGACTTCAAAGCACACAGATGGTGCTCCTGCCCAGCCCCAATACACATTATCCTGTCTGGGGAGGTGGTCACACCTCCCTGGGACAGGAAACCTATTGTCCAGGCCTCCCCTGCCGGAGTTTCGTCCAGCAGCAGGAGGCCAGACTCGTGTCTGTGGCAGCAGCATCCATTTTGTGATGCCAGGGCTTTGGAAAGAAGTTACCGGGTTAGTCAGAGTTAACATGTCTTTCCCTCTAGAAGGGTGGAATGCTACCCCCGCCGCCAGAATTGGCGGGGGGTAGTATTCCAAGATGTTTGACACCAAACACGACATGTTTAGGTGCAGCCATTCCAAAGTTAGCATTTTACCGCGAGGTTATAATGCGCTTAAGAGTATATGGTCAGGCTGCACTACAAACAGCATCAGAGATGGTCTCCGAACGCTGCAGAGGGGCCCTGCTCATGCAGGGGCACCCTCTCACATAGGAAGCATGCACTCTGCCTTTAGGATTGATAAGGCCTGCCTTAGGAGTGACTTATAGGTTTATATGTGTGTATGTATTTAGTGATATAGGTAACCTATATCACAGTAAGGGGTGAATGCACCACCTTACCCAGGCTGCAGTAGCAGACCTGTGGTGTCAGTTTGGATGGCCTTCCAGGGGTGGCATAATACATGCTGCAGCCCCTGGCAGGCCTCTGAGGTACCTATGCCCTGGGTACATAGTATACCATATACTAGGGACTTATAAGGGCACTCCAGATTCCAATCAGTGATGTGCCTAAGGCACATGGAAACCTTTTTACAGAGAAAGCAGATAGACTGGGGCCCTGAATAGCAGGATCCCAGTCCAACTAAGTCATAAACCAGCAAAACACCATAAAAAAGTGGGGGCAACCATATAGTCAGATTCCACCTTCCTACATAACCCCCCCAAACGAAAGGAGATAAGGCTAACCTTGGCCAGTTGAGCCTTCATTGACTAAGTTGTCATATAAGGAAGCACCTGCACTAGCATGGTTGCCCCCTGTCTTATGGTCCACTAAGCAATCCCTCACCCTAAGGGTATAAGAGGGTCTCCACCATGGGGAATCACTACCTGTGGTGTGCTTAGGTAAAGTACAAGGCTGGTGAGGTGTCTGAGTAGGGAAGTGAGGCCCTAGGAAGGTTGGCCTCAGTTTCCTCAGATCACTGGTCACCATGTATGCCTGTCTTTCCATGACTGAGTTGCACTTCGCTCTAAGGGTCAACCTTTGGCTGCCTACAGCTGGGGGTTGGGTCCCTTTGGATGGACTACTGGAGGGATAGGGCAGGTTTGGAACCTTCAGGTCCCAGGTTTGCCCTTGCCTACCAGAGTCCTTCTGGGGGAGGTCCCTACATAAAGGCATGGGGGATCCCTCAGTGTGTAGAGGAGTTTTCACCTGGCTAGGGCTACTAGACTGGGTGCCCCTAATCTGCTGATGGGGGGTTCCTCTGGACAGGGGGCCCTGGGGGGTCCACTGACCTCCCTGACCTCTGCAGCCCTGGGCTGGCTGAGGCAGGGTAGAGAGGGGCAGGTTACCTGCTCCAGACTGGGTACCACCTTGGAAGGGTCCTCTGCCATCAGGGGTGTGGCCAGGCCAGGCCTGACTACCTCTGGGGCAGTTCCTTCACTAGGGGTAGGGTCAGTTCCCTGAGGAGGCTGACCCTTACCTACTGTCTGGAGGGAAGAAGACTTTTCTTCAACCCTTGTGCTCTCTTTTGGGGGAGAGTGGGCCATTCTTTCAGGCTCCATCTCTCCAAATTCTTGGGCTGGGGCTGTGGCCATTACAGCCCCACTAACCTTTACAGGGACGCCCAGCATCCTGAGATGGGTTTGGTGTTCAACTTCAGCCCAGGCTGAAATTTCCAGATCATTGCCTATCAGGCAATCTACAGGTAGGGTTGGGGACACTGCCACTCTTTTTGGGCCTGTGACCCCCTCTAAGCTGAGATTGACTATGGCCATGGGGTGATCTGTTCTGACACCATCAATGTTGGTCACCTGGTATTTAAAGTCAGGTAAAAGCTGGTGAGGGGGGACTAGTTTCCCTGCCACCATGGTGACACTAGCCCCTGTGTCCCTAAATGCCACAGCTTTCTGACCATTAATTATTGGCTCCAATCTGTACCTGCCAAATGCTATGGGACCCATTCTAAAGGTGGCAAATCCTATACCACATCAGAGTCAGAGGAGTCTGTTGAGGGGTCCCTGTCTAAACTAGGGCCCACCTCTGTTCCTCTTGCAAAAGCACCTAACTTTTTGGGTGCACTACTCCCAACTGGAGGATTACTACTGGTAGTACCAGGAGGGGTGGTAGTAGTTGTGGGAGGAACATTTTCTTTATTGCCAATCCTGGGGCAACTGGGATCAGTTTTCCAGTGCCCAGGCTTTTTACAGACATGGCAATATGGTTTCTTTTCAGGAGAGGAAGGAGTTTGGGACCCACCCCCAGAAGAGGAATTTTGGGGCCCTGTAGGGGACTTATCCTTAGATTTATCCCCACCTTTCTCTTGGGACTTAGTAGAATCTTTCTTCTGGTCACCACCCTGATTTCTAGTTTTTACTCTGGTTCTGACCCATTTGTCTGCCTTCTTTCCCAATTCTTGGGGAGAGGTCAGATCAGAGTCCACCAGATACTGGTGCAAAAGCTGGTTTTGACAATTATTAAGGATCTGCTCCCTCATAATCAAATTGTACAATCCTAAAAAGTCATGCACTTTGTTGCCATGTATCCAACCTTCCAGAGCCTTTGTAGCACAATCTACAAAATCAACCCAGTCTTGAGTCTGAGCTTTTTGGCTGTCTCTGAACTTCAACCTATACTGTTTAGTGGTTAGGCCAAACCCATATATCAGAGCACTCTTCAAGACTGTGTAATTGTCAGCATCCTCTTCTCTTACAGTGAGGAGCTTGTCTCTACCTTTGTCTGCAAAGAAGAGCCACAAGATTGCTGCCCACTGCCTCTGGGGGACCTTCTGAACTTTACAGGCCCTCTCCAGTGCAGTTATCCATTTGTGGATGTCATCCCCACTCTGGTAGGGAGGGACAATCTTGTTTAGGTTTCTATGGTCATAAGACCTGTCCCTATCTCTAGGGATATTGCTGCCACCATGGGACTCTAGTCCCAACTTTCTTCTCTCTCTAAAGAGATCTAGGGAATCCCTGTCTATGGCTAGTTGCTTCTTTTTGAGTTCAAGCTGAGCTTCCTCATATTGAACCAGCCTCTTTCTTCTCTCATGAGAGGATTCCCTCCTATGAGATGAGACAGAGCTCCCTATTGAGGTGCCAGAGTGGTTAGACTCCTGAGAAGAAGATCTAGACCTTCTGGGCACACTCACAATCCTTCCTGGGGGGACAAAGGGAGCATCATTCTGATCCTCCTCTTCATCTTCCTCAGGAGGGGTTGGATTATCCAGGTCAGGGCCATTGTCGCCCTCCTGGCCAGTTTCAGAGGGGGGCTGGGGGTACTGGTACCCCTGGTCCCATCCTCATCATCTGCCCCACCCTCAGCTCCTGCCCCTTCAGTCCCCAAGGGCCTACTAAGGTCATAAGCCACCAACAACTCCTTGAGGTGTTGGGTGGTGGGGCTTTGGCCTGTCCTTATTTTTCTCAAGTTGCATAAAGCTCTCAATTCCAAGAATGGGAGTGTATCATACTTGGAGGGTGGAAGCTCAATGGCTTCCTGCAAGGATTCTTTAGATCCTACCCTTAAAGACATTACTAGTGTGGTGTGGTGTATGCACTACCTACTCTAGTGTGGCCTACTAAACTCTCTTGAGTTGTAGAAAGGGTTGTGCTATCCCTTAACACACAACTCTAAGTTCAGTAGAACTTACTGTATTCTAAGCTTAAATTATATGTACCTTAGGTACCTTTAGTGGTTTTCAGTTGATCAATTCAATTGAGATTATCTGGTAAAACAATAGCAAGCTGGAATCCCACACGCTGCACACCAATGTGAGAAGTTGGCCTGGCATATGCTGTCCACTAATTATAGTGGGCACCTTGCACCAGTCCAAACAACCCCTTATTGGAGATAGGTTAAAGACAACCTTATTGAAAGCTATCCTAGTGGTAGCTATGGAGAGCAGCCTTCAGGCTAAGTCTTGAAGGAATGTAAAGCAGCTTGTTTTACCAGTCTATAATCTCTTGAGTGACCAAATGAAAGAGCACCACACCAGGCATATATTCAAAATATATGTATTTATTGCTAAACACACCCCTCTAGTCTCTTTATGAGGCTAGAGTTCGAAGTACATAAGTTAGAAGTTATTAAATTACAGTAATAGCACAAATACACGTTTGGGCCCTAGGGGCGTACCAAACCATATACCAATAAAGTGGTATGCGAACCACGACTGAACTAGACACTAGGCCTAGAGCCTCTAGAAGTGCTTGGACCACAAGGAACCACCCAAGGTAGTGACACAGGGGACCCACGGGAGACGCGTGCAGTGTAAATACACAACCGCGATACGCCGTTGACTTCTATGGAGAAAGTCGGGATCGGGAAATTAGAGAAAAGGGACACTTAAAAGAGGACTAGGACAAAACCCTTTGAGATCTAGGACTTTGAAGAGTCTCTACCCACGGGAGCACCGGAGTACTCGTGTTACCTCACCCAGGGAAGCCGGGTGCATAGGTGCCTTTCGGGGTCGGGTTTCGCCGTCGATTCGAATGGCGATCTGCTGCAAAGTGCTGCTGGCGGCCAAGAGAAAAGTGTCCGGGTGGATCCAAGGGTGGATCGGAGTTCTGAAGAACCTGAAAGCAGAGGGGACAGAGTCTGGGTCACTAGCCAGTGACCAGGAAGGCGATGGACAGATGCCCACCGATGTCGAGTGCTTCAGGTGCATTGACGGTCATCTTGACTCTTCAGCCACGAGGTGCAGGAGGCGTTGTCGGCGACCAGGAGCAGGATTCGGGCTGGTACACGATGTCTGTCGAGTGCTGAGGTGTCGACGACCGGATTGGACCCAACAAGCCTTGGCAACGGCAAGTCTCGGTGAAGATGTAGATCGTCGATGGTGCAGACCAGCAAGGTCTGTGGAACTCACCCAGCGAGGGTAAGTGAGGGCAGGCCTGGAGCAACCAGGATGCCAAGTTAGAAAAAGATTGGCCTTCGTTAAGGGCTACTAGCCAACGGGCTAGCGACCGCGAAGGAGCCTCGTGACGCTGCACGTGGAGCTGGCTTACAGGACACTCGTGGAGTGGGGGCCAGTGATCTTCGGTGCAGGTGGTGCTGGAGGCTAGGGCTACTCGGAGCCTAAAGCACGACTTCTTGGGAGACCCAGAAGATGATGCACTTGCAAATGTGCTCGGTGTCCAGGGGTCACGGTCTCAAGTCACCCACGATAGCCACGGGCCTCAGCTTTGCTGGGGACTCAGGGTAGCCTCGGGGAAGTCTGAGAATCCACCTCTGGTGATGCGATGACTTCGGCGTCCGACAGGGAGCTTCAGAAATGCGAACCGGACAGATGCTTCTTTGGTGCCTGCCAAGCAGGGGAGTCACTCCTTGACCCCAAGGGAGATTCTTCTGTCCTCTAATCGTGAGTAGAGCGTCGAAGGTCCAGGATTCTGTTTCAGAGTTTCGTCCAGGGATAATCTAAAGTCCTAAGGACTGGGTTCCTATACTTATACTAAGGATAGGGGTTGGACTACTCTGTGGCCCCACCTATGGGTGGGTCAGGGCAGAGGGGTGGCTACACCCCTTTCCCTTTGTCCAGTTCGCGCCAAAGCAGGGGCTGGAAGCCCCTGATCTGGTTTGAACTGGGGTATGCACAGGGACACCAAATGTGCCCCCAGTGCAGGACTTCAAAGCACACAGATGGTGCTCCCGCCCAGCCCCAATACACATTATCCTGTCTGGGGAGGTGGTCACACCTCCCTGGGACAGGAAACCTATTGTCCAGGCCTCCCCTACCGGAGTTTCGTCCAGCAGCAGGAGGCCAGACTCGTGTCTGTGGCAGCAGCATCCATTTTGTGATGCCAGGGCTTTGGAAAGAAGTTACCGGGTTAGTCAGAGTTAACATGTCTTTCCCTCTAGAAGGGTGGAATGCTACCCCCGCCGCCAGAATTGGCGGGGGTAGTATTCCAAGATGTTTGACACCAAACACGACATGTTTAGGTGCAGCCATTCCAAAGTTAGCATTTTACCGCGAGGTTATAATGCGCTTAAGAGTATATGGTCAGGCTGCACTACAAACAGCATCAGAGATGGTCTCCGAACGCTGCAGAGGGGCCCTGCTCATGCAGGGGCACCCTCTCACATAGGAACCATGCACTCTGCCTTTAGGATTGATAAGGCCTGCCTTAGGAGTGACTTATAGGTTTATATGTGTGTATGTATTTAGTGATATAGGTAACCTATATCACAGTAAAGGTGAATGCACCACCTTACCCAGGCTGCAGTAGCAGACCTGTGGTGTCAGTTTGGATGGCCTTCCAGGGGTGGCATAATACATGCTGCAGCCCCTGGCAGGCCTCTGAGGTACCTATGCCCTTGGTACATAGTATACCATATACTAGGGACTTATAAGGGCACTCCAGATCCCAATCAGTGATGTGCCTAAGGCACATGGAAACCATTTTACAGAGAAAGCAGATAGACTGGGGCCCTGAATAGCAGGATCCCAGTCCAACTAAGTCATAAAGCAGCAAAACACCATAAAAAAAGTGGGGGCAACCATATAGTCAGATTCCACCTTCCTACACATCCCTTCTGGAAAAAGCGCCATCAGGAGAAGCCAGCACTTTGTTTTATACTGTAGGCACCGATATCCCTGATCCATTCCTTCTGAGCTGCTTCAAGAAAGTTTCTCTAGTAACCCTGGATCTGTTACTAGACGCCCAACAAGATTGTGCTATATACCACCATGCTGAGTCGTTCATGGTGAGTGTGTGTGCCTTTTTCTTTTCTCCCTTTATTACATCAGACAATGACTTTAACTAGAGTCTTGTTCCTGCATCTTTTCCTTCCCCTCTTATAGTCATCCCCTCCCTTTTGTCTTGCAGACCACCCACTCATTTCTCCCGTCTCCGAGGCTACCCTGCAGACGCTGTCTGTATTCCTCCCGTCGGATCCCGCTCTATCTGACATCACTCCTGCTACCTCTCCTTCGTGTCCCAGCACACCAGGGGTGGTGTATTCCTCTTCCCTTTCCCCTGTGGGACCAATCGCCCATACTGTCACCATCAGTGTGGAGGACTGGTCCAGAGGTGAGAGGGGAGGCTCTCTTCGTTCCTGCGGTCCCTGTTGGTCAGGTGAGTGGGGGTTGTAACAATATTATGTTTTACCAAGTGTTCTGAAGTCAGTCCCCTCAGTAGCATTTAAGGAGGCTAGCCGGACTGGACTCCGTTCGAGCGCAATTTGCTAATAAATAACTTTGTTGTATTCTCTACTGTTTCATCGACTCTTCATTTCTTGGAAGGCCGAGAGGTGGTAGAGAGTGACCCGGGTGGCCCTAAACGGGTCACTTCCTTCAAGATCACTGGGTATGACACAGGAATCATCCGCACGGCAGAGAGATCATTTGGTATGACACAGGAATCATCAGCACGTCAGAGAGATCAGCGGGCATGACACTGGAATCATAAGCTTGGCAGAGAGATCAGCGGGCATGTCACAGGAATCATCAGCACGGCAGAGAGATCAGCGAGCATGACACAGGAATCATCAGCACAGCAGAGAGATTAGCGGGCATGACAGGAATCATCCGCACAGCAGAGATATCAGCGGGCATGTCACAGGAATCATCAGCGCGGCAGAGAGATCAGTGGGCATGACACAGGTATCATCAGCACGGCAGAGAGATCAGCGGGCATTACACAGGAATCATCCGCACGGCAGAGAGATCAGCGGGCATTACACAGGAATCATCCGCACGGCAGAGAGATCAGTGGGCATGTCACAGAAATCATCAGCACGGCAGCGAGATCAGCGAGCATGTCACAGGAATCATCATCATGGCAGAGAGATCAGCGGGCATGACACAGGAATCATCATCATGGCAGAGAGACACCCTGTAGCCGTAATTGCAATACACTGATTTATACACTTGTATGAGTCATTGTCTTTGTATAGTATGTGTGTGTGATGTAAAGCGCTCAGACACATTATATTGGGAGGAGAAGCACTATATGCAAGTTCAATGAATATGAAAGAGGGGCTATGAAGAGATTGGTGGGTGGTAGTGATGAATTCCATGGGAAAGAAGGTCAAACATTGGCGCAGCGGGCGCCATCAGTGCTAAGGCTGGCCCTGGATTGATAAAGTATATACACTTAACAAAGCTAAAGCTCTGTAAATGTAAAGGAACTTGAAACCGGAGGCTACAATTAGAGTTGTCTCCTGAGCTTGATTCACGGGAGCAGCAGAAGCACCTCAGATAGTAGTGTGGGTGAGTAGTGGCTTCAGTGCAAGCAGGAGCAACCATGATAACAAGCATTTGCAATGCAATCGGTCTCGCATTTTTTTTTTTTAGAGTTAGAGCTATTGACGCTGAAATGGAAATGTTTGGCGCTGTAATGGAAATGTTAGTTATGAAGATGTTTGTTTTTAGCACATCTCTCCCACCCCTCTATCTGACATCATTATTTTGCCACACACTGCACACAGGTTCATATAAAGTAAAAGCCCGCCCTCTTTCCATCTGAACAATCCATCTGCATTCTCAGTGCAAATTTATGTTGTCCATTACAGGGAGTGAGGTTTATTCTCAGGGGATACTCAGTATGTGTACTAAGATACAGGGAGTGAGGTTTATTCTCAGGGGATACTCAGTATGTGTACTAAGATACAGGGAGTGAGGTTTATTCTCAGGGGATACTCAGTATGTGTACTAAGATACAGGGAGTGAGGTTTATTCTCAGGGGATATTCAGTATGCGTACTAAGATACAGGGAGTGAGGTTTATTCTCAGGGGATACTCAGTATGCGTACTAAGATACAGGGAGTGAGTTTTATTCTCAGGGGATACTCAGTATGCGTACTAAGATACAGGGAGTGAGGTTTATTCTCAGGGGATACTCAGTATGCGTACTAAGATACAGGGAGTGAGGTTTATTCTCAGGGGATACTCAGTATGTGTACTAAGATACAGGGAGTGAGGTTTATTCTCAGGGGATACTCAGTATGCGTACTAAGATACAGGGAGTGAGGTTTATTCTCAGGGGATACTCAGTATGCGTACTAAGATACAGGGAGTGAGGTTTATTCTCAGGGGATACTCAGTATGTGTACTAAGATACAGGGAGTGAGGTTTATTCTCAGGGGATACTCAGTATGTGTACTAAGATACAGGGAGTGAGGTTTATTCTCAGGGGATACTCAGTATGTGTACTAAGATACAGGGAGTGAGGTTTATTCTCAGGGGATACTCAGTATGTGTACTAAGATACAGGGAGTGAGGTTTATTCTCAGGGGATACTCAGTATGCGTACTAAGATACAGGGAGTGAGGTTTATTCTCAGGGGATACTCAGTATGCGTACTAAGATACAGGGAGTGAGGTTTATTCTCAGGGGATACTCAGTATGCGTACTAAGATACAGGGAGTGAGGTTTATTCTCAGGGGATACTCAGTATGCGTACTAAGATACAGGGAGTGAGGTTTATTCTCAGGGGATACTCAGTATGCGTACTAAGATACAGGGAGTGAGGTTTATTCTCAGGGGATACTCAGTATGTGTACTAAGATACAGGGAGTGAGGTTTATTCTCAGGGGCTACTCAGTATGCGTACTAAGATACAGGGAGTGAGGTTTATTCTCAGGGGATACTCAGTATGCGTACTAAGATACAGGGAGTGAGGTTTATTCTCAGGGGATACTCAGTATGCGTACTAAGATACAGGGAGTGAGGTTTATTCTCAGGGGATACTCAGTATGCGTACTAAGATACAGGGAGTGAGGTTTATTCTCAGGGGATACTCAGGTTTATTCTCAGGGGATACTCAGTATGTGTACTAAGAGCACGAACGTCTGTGCTGAAGACAGATGCTGCTGTCGATATGATACTGTTTTCAAGTATATTTTTGTCCCAAAAAGCATACGCTAATATATATTTATTTACAAGTTATTTTACTGTTTTTATGAACAAATTGCTGAAGCGATAACGAGCAAGTTCACGTTGATATTGCAAAGAGTGATGAAAAAATCAAATAGATTTATTAAATAATGGGCAACAGCCTCTTGCAAAGCAATTACCGTAGAAAAAGTTGTTTGCTCTGTAAACTTAAACTAGTTGGGTCCGGGATGCTCCACTCTCTTAACAATCATTTGGCCTGACTTGTCTGTAGGCTGTAAATGCTTCAGAGGGCAGAGCAGCTGGGGGAGCCACATATATACAGGAACAAGGGAGGAATCTAGCATTTACTAAAGGTACATTACGCCAGCACAAGGACAGCCTAGCAGTGCAATATTATTAGATTCAATAGCGGAACATTATGGATTTATTAAAAAAAAACATGTAGACCGGAAGTATTTATTTTTATCCCAGTGGCAGGCACTCCTCGCAGGAGCAATTCTAAATGCTTTAAATAACTAACGACACTTACACTAGAAATGGTGGAATTTTCAGTGTGAACTAAACACTAAAGGCAGGTGTGTTGCCAGATTCAGATCGAAGCCTGACCTTGTAAAGTGTCGCACCTCTAACGTTTTTAGGCGTGATGGAATATCCACACCTAAAACTTGAAGTTACTGACTAGACTGCCAATGACAATGCCAGTGTCAATGGCAGCGGACCCCAAATCTCGTTCTCGGGCATTTTTACCGCCTCGCATCAACCCCGCGCCTTCCCCAGTCAGACTCAGCTTATTGCCATGTGTTATAATTCCACTTGTGTTTGAGGCCGCGCGCCTCCGTGGAATCTTTCATGTTTAGTTACAACACCATGCTGAGCTTCTCAAATAATTCCTCGCTGCGCCGGGAAGAGCCGCTTATCACGACCCTCACCCAGCCCCCTCCCTCCATGTTCATCAGCAGCACTGAATGCCCGACTGGTTGCAGACACTCTTTTCCCTACCCCAGAGCTGGCAGCAACGAGCGAACCAGGACAGCATCATTCAGTGACTCCAGGGGAAACTCCCCCCACTGAGACCAGGACAGCATCATTCCGTGACTCCAGGGGAAACTCCCCCACTGAGACCAGGACAGCATCATTCCGTGACTCCAGGGGAAACTCCCCCACTGAGACCAGGACAGCATCATTCCGTGACTCCAGGGGAAACTCCCCCACTGAGACCAGGACAGCATCATTCCGTGACTCCAGGGGAAACTCCCCCCACTGAGACCAGGACAGCATCATTCCGTGACTCCAGGGGAAACTCCCCCACTGAGACCAGGACAGCATCATTCCGTGACTCCAGGGGAAAACTCCCCCACTGAGACCAGGACAGCATCATTCCGTGACTCCAGGGGAAACTCCCCCACTGAGACCAGGACAGCATCATTCCGTGACTCCAGGGGAAACTCCCCCACTGAGACCAGGACAGCATCATTCCGTGACTCCAGGGGAAACTCCCCCACTGAGACCAGGACAGCATCATTCAGTGACTCCAGGGAAACTCCCCCACTGAGACCAGGACAGCATCATTCCGTGACTCCAGGGGAAAACTCCCCCCACTGAGACGATCGGCGCTACTTTGGCGAACTCGGGGAAGTTGGTAGCCGCGTATGTGAGAGCAACTGCGCTGTTCAGTCACGGTGCATTCAAAATTGGCTCGCGGGAAAAAAAGGTTCTTAATGCATAATTAAATGCACGTCCCTCGGCAGAGAAAGTGGTCCAGAAAATTTGAGACCATATGTTCAAAACAGCCCGTACCGTTTTTTCCACACTGTATTTATCTTACGCGGTTTTGCGATATGCGGTACTGGCTACCAGGGTTCGCTGCTTGTACTGTCACTGCCTCCCGCCATGATTTGGGAAAACGCCACTGTTGATGGATAGCGGCAGCTGGACGACGCATGCGTAACACAGCCGTCTGGACAGGTCAGGCAAAATAAAGTGCGAGACTCAGCCAGCCAATCCCAGGAGAAAACAACCATTTATAAATGCAATAGGACTCGTATTACGAGAGACCTATTGCATTATAAACAAACCTGCTGGCGTCCAAGAAGGCATGATCGGGAGTGGGGGGGAGGGGGGTGGTGAGCAGAGAAGTTACGGACTGCGGGAGGGAAGGGGGGGGCAGAGGAACAAAAGAGTTTGTAAAGTAAAGGGGCTGATAGCAATGGAAGGAGAACAAGCATTGGCATAGCCAATAGGTCTCGCCTTTGGGATCTTATAAGTGTTTAGCCAGAGATATTGACTTTGCCTATGTCTTTAAGCTGTGCTGTACAGAAGTCTGCAGCATGCTGAAAAGTTATAATAAAGAAGTGTCAGAAGCATTTTTGTTACCTTAGATATGACCAAAAATGCATTATGTACAACTGAACGACCATATTAAAAAAGTATTAAAAATAATGTCTTTATTGTTTCGTCTGCATGTTTGGCAGATGTCATTATATGACAGAAATGTGGTTATTGGAGCTAAAAACATCCTTTCTCTTTTACAGGTAGGGCTATTGCCCCTCCTATTGCAAAATAACCAAATAAAATTTGTTGTTAAAAAAAAAAAAAAATGTCTTGAGTTTTTTTGTCCTTTCAATGCTGGCAACTTGTATCTGCCTGTCCCAATGTTTGCTTGTTGTGTTTTTTTTGGTTATGGGGGGCATAAATAACAGGAGGGTGAAGGTCAGTCAGTCAGTCAGTTAGTCAGTTAGTAAGAGTGAGTGAGAGTCAGTGAGAGAGAGTCAGTCAGTGAGAGAGTGAGAGAGTCAGTCAGTCAGTGAGAGAGTGAGAGTCAGTTAGTGAGAGAGTGAGAGTCAGTCAATCAGTGAGAGTGAGAGTTAGTGAGAGAGTGAGAGTCAGTAAGTCAGTAAGAGTGAGAGAGTCAGTCAGTGAGAGTCAGTCAGTGAGAGTGAATGAGAGTGAGAGAGTGAGTCAGTCAGTGAGTGAAAGAGTGAGTCAGTGAGATAGTCCGTGAGAGTGAGTCAGTCAGTCTTTTAGCGAGAGTCAGTCAGTCAGTGAGAGAGTCAGTCAGTGAGAGAGAGTCAGTGAGAGAGAGTCAATCAGTCAGTGAGAGTCAGTCATTCAGTGAGAGAGAGTGGGAGAGTCAGTCAGTGAGAGAGTGAGAGTCTGTCAGTGAGAGTGAGTGAGTCAGTCAGTGAGAGTGAGTCAGTCAGTGAGAGAGAGTGGGAGAGTGAGTCAGTGAGAGTCTGTCAGTGAGAGTGAGTCAGTGAGAGTGAGTCAGTCATTGAGAGAGTGGGAGAGTCAGTCAGTGAGAGAGTGAGAGAGTGTCAGTGAGAGTGAGTCAGTGAAGTGAGTGAGAGAGTCTGTCAGTGAGAGTGAGTCAGTGAAGTGAGTGAGAGAGTGTCAGTGAGAGTCTGTCAGTGAGAGTGAGTGAGTCAGTCAGTCAGTGAGAGAGTGAGTCAGTGAGAGTGAGTGGGAGAGTCAGTCAGTGAGAGAGTGAGAGAGTCTGTCAGTGAGAGTGAGTCAGTGAGAGAGAGAGTCAGTGAGAGAGAGTCAGTGAGAGTCTGTCTTTGAGAGTCTGTCAGTGAGAGTCTGTCAGTGAGAGTCTGTCAGTGAGAGAATGTGAGTCAGTCAGTGAGAGAGAGTGAGTCAGTCAGTGAGAGTGAGTGAGTCAGTCAGTGAGAGTGAGTGAGTGAATCGGTGAGAGAGTAAGTAAGTGAGAGAGTGAGTCAGTGAGAGTGAGTCAGTGAGAGTCTGTCAGTGAGAATGAGTCAGTGAGAGCCAGTCAGTGAGAATGAGTCAGTCATTCAGTCAGAGAGAGTGGGAGAGTCTGTAAGTGAGAGTGAGTCTGTCAGTGAGAGTCTGTCAGTGAGAGTGAGTCAGTGAGAGTGAGTCAGTGAGAGTGAGTCAGTGAGAGTGAGTCATTGAGAGTGAGTCAGTGAGAGTGAGTCAGTGAGAGTGAGTGGGGGAGTCAGTCAGTGAGAGTGAGTAGGAGAGTCAGTCAGTGAGAGAGTCTGACAGTGAGAGTGAGTCAGTGAGAGTCTGTCAGTGAGAGTCTGTCAGTGAGAGAGAGTGAGTCAGTCAGTGAGAGAGAGTGAGTCAGTCAGTCAGTGAGAGAGAGTGAGTAAGTGAGAGAGTGAGTCAGTGAGTGAGTGAATCAGTGAGAGTCTGTCAGTGAGAATGAGTCAGTCAGTCAGTGAGAGAGAGTGGGAGAATCTGTCAGTGAGTGTATGTGAGACTCTGTCAGTGAGAATCTGCCAGTGAGAGTGAGTCAATGAGTCTGTCAGTGAGAGTGAGTCAGTCAGTCAGTGAGAGAGTGGGAGAGTCTGTCAGTGAGAGAGTCTGTCAGTGAGAGTGAGTCTGTCAGTGAGAGTGAGTCTGTCAGTGAGAGTCTGTCAGTGAGAGTCTGTCAGTCAGTGAGAGTCTTTCAGTGAGAGTCTGTCAGTGAGAGTGTCTGTCAGTGAGAGTGAGTCTGTCAGTGAGAGTGAGTCTGTCAGTGAGAGTCTGTCAGCGAGAGTCTGTCAGCGAGAGAGTCTGTCAGTAAGAGTCTGAGAGTGAGAGTGAGTCTGTCAGTGAGAGTGAGTCTGTCAGTGAGAGTGTCTGTCAGTGAGAGTCTGTCAGTGAGAGAGACTGTCAGTGAGAGAGTCTGTCAGTGAGTCTGTCAGTGAGAGAGTCTGTCAGTGAGAGTCTGTCAGTGAGTCTGTCAGTGAGAGTCTGTCAGTGAGTCTGTCAGTGAGAGTCTGTCAGTGAGTCTGTCAGTGAGAGTCTGTCAGTGAGAGAGTCAGTGGGAGTGAGTCAGTGAGAGTGTCAGTGAGAGAGTCAGTGAGAGAGAGTCAGAGAGAATCAGTGAGAGTCTGTCAGTGTGAGCGAGTCAGTGAGAGTCTGTCAGTGTGAGCGAGTCAGTGAGAGTCTGTCAGTGAGAGCGAGTCCCTTACTGCACACAATTTGCAGATGCATCAGTTTCAAGAAAATGCCTAATCCTCAGAAAAGGCCTGCTGTTGCGCCACAATAGCTAATTGTCGTAGATATCATTACTCCGTTCAATGCTTGTTTATGCAAGTGCAGCCTTGCTCTGTTCCCTGGCCCCTGCCCGACTCCCATACCAGTAGAAGGGGGGGGGGGGTATGCAATGCTTCCCCACCAAGCAGCTTCCTCTCCTCTCTCACCTCTGACAACCTTCCCGGACCCGCCCCCATGCCATCGGTCACATTTACCTGCTGCTCAGACGGTAGTTGGTAAACGTGAACATTAATAATCCCCACAAAAGTGAAATTCTGCTTGGTAAAAACGAATATGCACAGTTATCCCCCATTCTGTCGGAATTAACTTGTAACTGCATTATCTGATGAAGGATTCCTGCATTATACCAGTGTTAACGGGTGCAGAGTTACCACCCCGCCAGCACCGTCACTTTGAAAAGAGGGCCTTAGTCGGGAGGAGGTAAGTGCTCTTATGCATCACTGGGCTAGAAGTCACAGGAGCGCGTTCTTGTTCAATCAGATGAAGTGAAATATAAGTATCTATATTCTAAATGCAGATGTGAGAGAAGAACATGCTGAGGAGCACCAGGGCAGCGTCTGCTGCAGCGGCTGTTTCTTAGAAGCAGGATGATTGTGAATAAGACGATTCACTTTATCCTAAAGGTCTTGGATCTGCGATGGTTGTCGGTGTTTAACGCATGCATGTAAAACTGCTCATAAGTAATGACATGCACCTTCAGGAGCCCGCGCTACTGCGGCGATTTGCAAAAGCTGCTACTTACTTCATTTCCCTATTACCGTCACTGCACTCTCCAACCTCTCTCCATTTCTCAGCAGAAGACAGTGAAAATGGCAAAACGGTACATGCTGTGGGAGAGTACTGTTCATTTAATCACGCAGATTCCGTTTGCCAGCCTGCGGGATAAATTGCAGGAGCCCTCGGGAGAAAATAAACAAGCGCGGGCGCCTCGCGCGGCAGGAGGGTGCCTGTGCGATTCCCTTGCGGGAGCGAGCGGCGCCAGCAGTGATAATTGCTACCATATGGCGCCGCTCGCTCCCGCAAGTGAATTGCCAAACGTGCACGCGTTGCCATTGAAGGCAATGGAACGCGTGCACGTTTTTGGCTGAAAAGCCGAAGCGATTCCAAAAGGTCTTTTTGCCTCTGCAGCGCAAGCGCGCTGCGTAGGCGAGACCTAAAAATGACGACATGGCCATGAGGAGGAGGGACAAAGAAACCGAAAACAAATCAGAATGCAGCATTTCCGATTTAAGCCAATGAAAAACATGGACGGAAAGTGGGCGGAGCTTCCCCCCACTATACTGTATACTGCATGCCTCGCAAAGCGAACAGTGCGTTGCACTGCAACACTATGCGAGACCTAAAAAGAGAGGATGCAATAAAGGTGAAAATGTAAAAACCATATGGTGGAGCATAGCATATAGCTTTGTCTTTTAGAAATAAACCCCAATTCTAAAAAGCTCCAACATTCCCATTAAAATTATCGGTTCAATTTTTGTTTGTGAAATAAAGAAAATTAGTAAGACTTTTTGTATTTGTTTGGCGGATAACCTGTTTCTGCAGATTTGTGTATTTTTGGGGGATTCACATCCTGGAAATGATTTAGGCAGGAGTCCCCGGCTTCCACTAGTGATTCAGTGGGGTCCACAGAAGTCAAAAGGTTAAGAAACACTGTGTTAGAGGAATTCAGGGAGCCTGTCCGAGAAACAGTGACATCTGAAACCGAAATCAGCAGTGAGTGGAGTAAACCATCAGCAGCAATCAGCAGCACCGCTGCATCCAGTCTGCTGGGCCAGAGGTTCACAGGGTTCTTCCAGGAATCGGCGAGCTGTCT
This sequence comes from Calotriton arnoldi, assembly GCA_963921515.1. Classification (NCBI taxonomy): domain Eukaryota; kingdom Metazoa; phylum Chordata; class Amphibia; order Caudata; family Salamandridae; genus Calotriton; species Calotriton arnoldi. The sequence goes on from CAWUFW010001440.1 coordinate 109,761, forward strand.
CCTCAAACCAAGGATTACACAGAAACTGGTGATCCTGCTGGAAATATGAGATAGCCTAGAAATACCCCTGCCCTGCCGCCATTGTGACTACATCTGACCTGCCCTGTGTGCAGTCTGACTGCACCGGGAGTCCCCCCTAAGGTCGATGTGAGTAGGAAACAATTGGAACTGTGGGGTCTCCTTTACACTTTCACAGGTGGGGGGGCCAAATTAAAGGAAGCTAGGCCCCGCCTCCACCAGCTGCATAATGGCCCACTGGGCAAGGTTACAGGCTCCCGCGTTGTCAGCGTTGAATTTTCACCCAAAGGGCTCATGCCAACACACTGAAAGAACTTCCTGTGAAAACCTAATGCTGGCCTGTCCCCCACTTTATAGCGGCCCATTTGACATATTTTTTTGTTTTACAGTGATAAATCCTCAGGTTTCGGGTTGGTTCTTGTAAAATAGCAAAGTTCCTGACACGCTGGGAGTGTTCGTCCAGCGTGTGGAAGTCACTGCTGGTTTTTCTCCAGTTTTCAACTGCTGTGCCTGACATGATGGTGGCTAACATGAACAACCAGTACTACAAAGCCTGACCTTAATATGGCGGGACCTTCTGATACTGTCAGGCCAGCAGTCATGTGGAGGATCCGCCAGTGAGATGAGGTTTCTGGTGGCCAAGATGTCACAGTCTCTGTCATAGAACTCTGCAGTTCGACCATCTTTACAGCACACCTCCCATCACTGCCACCTCGAGGGAACCCCCTGAGTATGAATACCTTTAGTGTTAGCAGTTCTATCCAAAGTTCACTGTTCCTGAAACCTCTGCTCAACCACTGCCTCCTTCACAATCTATGACACAAGTCTCTCAGTGAAGGACAGACTTCCTCACTTACCTGAAATGTGCTGGGTCAATTTCCTGTGCTTTATTCATGACATCCAGGAGGGTGCTCTCCTTGGGCACGGTGACGCTGATGGAAATGTTGATGGTGTGGGTCAAGCCATCAATGACCCTGTAGTTGACGGTGATGTCACAGAGGATGGGAATTGGTGAAGTGGTCGGAGTGGGAATGATTGGCAGGTTGTCTGTCAAGGTAATGGAGAGGAAAAAACAGCCATCAGTGCACATCGGGGACCAGCAGATACAATACTTTAGAATGGGTGAAAAATTAGGCGATGCCTATTTATTTGGGGGCGTGGCCCAAGAGGTGTTAGGGCGTGACCTAAGTTTAGTGTTGGTCATGACTTGAGAAGCATAAGTAACTAAACGTTATGGAAGATGGTAAGGTTTCCCCTCCCACAAAATTAGGAGCTGTGCCCAGATGTGGCCAACAGCTTCCACTGTGTATAGTGCCATTGCCAGCACGTATGTCCCTCCCTAGGTAAAGGCCTTATCAAACTCTATGGAGTGGAGTGTCATAGATTGGAGTGTCATAGAGTGGAGCTGAGTAGAGTGGAGCTGAGTAGAGTGTAGCTGTGTAAAGTGAAGCAGAGTGGTGTAGAGTGTCTTAGAATGGAGTGGCATAGATTGTCATAGAGTGGAGCAGCATAGAAAGGAGCAGCGTAGAGTGGAGGGGCATAGAGTGGAGTCACATAGATTAGAGTTGTGTGGAGTAGAGTAGAGTGGCGTAGAGTGAACTGGATTTAAGTGAAGTGGCATAGTGTAAAATAGAGGTGCATAGAGTGTTGAGAGTGGAGTGGCATCAAGTGGAGTAAAGTGCAGTGTCATACAGTAGAGTAGAGTGTTGTATAGTGGAGTGGTGTAGAGTGGAGCATGCATGGTGTTAGCACACTGCCATTATGGACAACACATTTTCAATTGAACTGACAATTACATTTGCAGACATGCAGTTTTACTGATAAAAATATACAGTGCACAAACTATAAAGTATTGAAATTGGCATCTCTTGGTGTATTGATTTGTGTATGTAGGAAAGTGCCTACAATGGTAACCCCCCCCCACTTTTTGCCTGATGTCTGATGTAATGTTGAACTCTAAGTACACTGGGTCCCTACTAACCAGATTCCCATGACCGTATCTCTTTCCTTAAAACTGTACCACAGTTGTCACAACTTCTATGTCCCCTGTAAGCCTCAATAAATGGTACCCCTAGTGCCAAGGGCCTGGGGACTTAAGAAGGTCCCTCAGGGACCCCTCACCCAGACCAGGCGGTGCTGCTATCGCAGGCTGTGTGTCCAGGTGAGAGCAAACCGAAGAGTCAACATGGCACACAGCCCTGTGTGCCATGCCACCATAACCCTGCATACAGTATAGGTAAGCAACCCTTCTGACAGGCCTTCAGCCCTAAGGAAGGTTGCACTATGCCCTATGTGAGGGCATATCAGCATGAGCAGATATGCCCCTACAATGTCTAGTCCATTCCGGGTGTTGTAAGGGAACAGGAACGCCATAAAGAGCACATGGGCTGGATACTTGTCAGCACAGGTTTCCTAGCTCCATGATGGCGTTACTAATTTCTATGATGTTTGGTCCCAAACATCTTGTCTTAATAATCTTTGCTGATACCAATATTGGATTTATTAACAAATTCATGCAGGAGACCCTGCTAGAGGGTCCCCTGAAACCTATTCAACACTGGTGTTGTCCCTGTCTAGTTTTAGCCAGCCTGCCACCACCAGACATGTTTCTGGAACACTAGGAAGGGGCCACAACTTCCCCCCTGAAGGATCTGCCTTGGCAGAAGCGGGAATTTCAAAAGGACATGCTGCCTTTGAACCCTGCACCACAGCCACACACAGAAGCAGTTGGCGACCAACCAGTCCTGCTCCACTTTTGACGGGAGGACTAGGGGAAAATTAGGTAAAGTATGAGATGGGTAAATAAAGTTTTTGTAAAAAAAAAAAAGTATGAGATGGGTCTACCTTTACCCTGGACCACCCCTCAGGTGGGGTGGGCGAGGAAGGCCCCACTTTTCACCCTCCGCCATCTTGAGAAGTGGGGTCGGAGCCTATTAGGAGTCAGGGTATGCCCACTCCCCTCTTGGGGTGAGCATAAAGAGGGTGAAGCCATCCTACAGGTAGGCAGCCTATTGGCTACTACCTGACCTTCCCTAAAATACTCGAGAACCTGACTTCAGATTTAACGGACACAAGAAGAAGAAAGAAGAAGACCGCTGCGGTTCATGAACTGAAGTCCTGATGCAGAAGAAACTGGTACAAACCCCCACCACTGCTAAGGACTCGACAATTAAAGCTGCCACCCTTCCTGGAATCTGCAAGGCCACCAAGAAATCCCGGAGCCATCAAGCCATCTAAAAATTGTCAAGAAACTACCTTTGGGCTAGAGGCTCTAGTCCCCGGCGTCCCCCGGTAAAGAAACTGCAGTGGTTGAGGACCGGCACACTCTGTGGCGACGCGACTCACCATTGAAAAAAAAAAAAAAACGCAACCAAGGACTGTTGGTTCACCAGTCCGGTGGAACCGACCCCTGCATGCCTCCATCAACTCAAGGGATCCTCTCAGTACAACAACCGACACTGGAAACAGCCCCTTTCCTGAGAGCCTGCGCCCTCCTGCCAGTGGCTTTGATGGCGTAAAGTAGCAACGTTGACACAACTGCCACTTCCGTGATGGTCTAACCTGCATCTCGCCTGTGGCCTGACGGCTTCTGCTGTACCTGAGTCCTGGGACCGGTGAAGAAGATCTCTGACCCTCCAAGGGACGGGTCATCTGAAACTCCATGGTGGAGTCCTCTTTTCACCGACCCCAAGGGAAACTGAGTCGGCGGTCCTCCACTATCCGAACCTGCACCATCCTTCCAGCAACCGCTGGGTCGGAGGTGTTGCCATTGACTTCCAGTGACCTGCTGCCAGCGACAGTAACTGTGTTGGCGAGGGAACTCCATTAAAGCTATACGCTTTCCCCAATGACAGCAATGGTAAATATTTGATGGTATAGACCATCATGTGCCTAGATACTGAAAGCATTGTAAAGTTTGAACTGCACTGCATTTGTTTTATTTCAAATACAAAGTATTGATCTGAGTATTTTAAAGTGTACAAAGTATATTTCCGATTTGAAGTCTTGCTTCTCAAAACTTCCATAACGATTGGGTTATTTTTATACAACATTGGCCTTGGATTTGTTCTTGAGTGTGTGTCTCATTTATTGCATTTGTGAGTACAAAAATTGCTTAACACCATCTTCTGATAAGCCTAACTGCTCACCCACACTACCAGAAAAAGAGAGTTAGTATTATCTACTTGTTGCCTCTATCTTCCTCTGGGGATATCTCGCACTCTCTGCATAGTGTACTTCTTTTTAGTACACTGTACAGAGAGGCAGTATCTTACAATGCTTCATTTGTGCTTTCCTAATTCAGATATATTTTGAAATATTTGTACAGTTAATTTACTACCTTTTAAATGTTGTTGTGTTAGGGTGACCAGGCGTCCCGGATTTGCCCGGACAGTCCCGGTTTTTCACCAGCTGTCCCGGCAGATTTCAGGGAATGTAGCTCCTGTCCAGGTTTTTAGAGAGGGGCGACTGAAAACGGCAGGAGGTGCTTTTTAATGTTTTACAAAGCAGGGAAAGATATCAGTTGTTTCAAGAAAACAATTTAATTATCAGGCAAGCTACTGGGTTTAAAAAATTGCTTTTTATGTATGTTCTAACTGCCTGTTCTGTAATTCTTTGCTGAGGAGCGCTGTCATTCTGTCCGCTCGCTTGAAGTAAAATTGTAGTCCTTCTTCTATCTCCTTGAAATGTCACGGTTTTTGGCTTTAAAATTCTGGTCACCCTATGTTGTGTGCTAGAAAAAATAACACTTTACAGCCTTTCCTTTCACATCTCCAGTACCCAGCAAGATTGTCACATAAATCCTCTCAATTTGTAGATAGAGAATGAAAATGTGACCTCTGTCTCTGCACAGCAAATGTGACAAGATAAAAACAAAATTTAAAGGCCTGTTTATTGCTCATTCAATTCTGAACTCCAGCATGGTTATTTTGGCGGTGCTTCAGCAACACCGTCCCCGCCTCCCCCTCTCCTACTTCCAGCACCTATGGCATGGGCGTAAAATTGAGAAAGAGGATTGCTTGAGTTATTCTATTGGTAAAGAGCACTGGACTAAATAAACAAGCTTGTAGACAGAACATTGTTCTTCACTGGCATGCTAGATTGATGTACTGGTAGTGGCAGACATCAGAAGATATCAGGAGAATCAGTCAAGCAGAAAGATAGGAGGCAGAAACCTTTTCAAAGAAATACAGCACGTCCACTGCTTCCTGAAGCAGCATACAGGAGACAATTGAAAACTCATGTACTTTCCAGGACCATACAAATAAGAAAAAAAATTGTTCCCAGAAAGCTAGCATTCGTGGCAGAATACAAGGAGCCAATCAGAGAGGTGGTAAACAGGCTATGCTCCACAGGAGGGACAAAGACATGCTGGGCGGCCTTAAACAAATAAAGCCAGCAAATAGAAAGCAAACAAATGTGATTTACAAAACACCAAGCCAATAGTGAGCAATGGACAGAATGCATTCCTAGGGAAGCTTTCAGCATGTTCCCAATAAATCTTTGAAACCAGACCCCTGTGCTGTCTAGTAGTCTTTGACCTAAAAAGTTTGTTTAACTTTCACTGCAGTAAATGCATACTTGCCTGGGCCTTGGGACAGGAAAAGCAGGGCTGTTTCAGACCTTGGGTGTCTGCAAGTGCTTCTGGTCGAGAGGTAGGATTGCCAGTTTGTCACCTTTACTGGAAAAACATACCAGCCTAACTGATAACATAACTTGAGGCACCCAACTTCACACACAGAACTGTGTGGAAACACTGCCCCGTCTCTGGCTGAAAAACAGCTAGCGAGGACACTTGATTAGATATTCCCCAATCGTAGGGCTGCCTTCAGGCGAGACCCTTTTTACACCTTCGTTTTTCAACAAGTAACAGAAGAAGAGTGCAGTGACCGCGGCAGATGGAGGTTTGGTTGTTGGTGATTACATCTCAGGCATAGTGTTCACACTGAGTAAGAGCCACCCTAGTGTGATTCTGTCTGATGATCCGCAGGAATAGGTGAGGACCACACCTGATGGAGGCATCTGTGCCTGAAGGAGCTGAATCTCCTTGATGTGGGTGACTGTGCTATCTAATGGTTCTTCTGAGATGGGTATTCATGCCTGATATGAGTGAATATTTATTTGTACCAGAAGAGAAAGATTATACTTAATGTTTGTAATGTTTGAGAAACAAGCATGTGTGTGGGCATCTGGTGTTATTGGAATCTCTAAACAACCTGTGTGTGTGTGTATGTGTGTGGGTGTGTGTGTGTGTATGGTGGTGCAACCTCAGGATTCCCTCTCTTACCAGGGCTCCCCTCTCACAGGATGTCCCTGAGGCCCTTGGCTCCAGTTTCCACGGGACTGTCTGGACTGCGTGGTAAGTCACCCAGGCCATGCAAAGTGGCCACTGGGGAACTGCCTGCAGGACCACATACAAAATCCTCATTCTGCCGCAAGGGTGGTGGTTCTAGAATCCAGGTACTCTTGCCATCCGGGCTTTGGTGCACAGGCATCGGCTAGTCTTGGATTTAACTAGATTCTGACTGCAAACTCAAAGCTTCACGGTACCTGCTGTGGAGCTGCTGCAGACGCATCTCTCGTGTCGGGATTCCCCTCTCGCCAGAATTTCCTGAGACCCTTGCCCCTGGATTGCCACGGGCCTGTGAGGATTGCTCAGAGCCTCTTTTTGACCCCGACCGAGGTCACTGAGGAAATCTGAATAGGGCCACGATCAAGTCTCTCGTGCAACCCCAAAGGTAGATGGTACGAATGTTCGAGTATGCTCTCGTCAGCAGGTGTCTGGTTCACCGGGGCACACAGCTGGTCTCTGGATGGCCAGCCAAGCATGCCTTGTAGACCTCTAGTTGTTTCATAGGCACAGGGCTCCACTCTAGATGTCTGGTGTTCCTTGGATGGTCTAGAGATGCACTTAATAATGTTGATACTCACAGCTATCAGTCTATAATCACTTTAGTGTTGTGGCCTCGTGCCACACTCTTCTTCTCCTTTCCCATCTTCTTTTCTTCATTTTGACCAGGCCTCTCCATGTGACGTGCACTTCAGTTGAACATTCATGGTCACATCCTACCACTAGGACTGACTCTCTTCTCCTCTGTCTCCTGACCAGGCCTCTCAATGTGAGCTTCTTTTCACAGGGACCTCTTTGATTGCATCCTGTCCTCTCTGTAGGACATGACTCTACTTCTCATGATGGACCTCTCACAGGTCTTCTCTGCGTGGACCTCTCACAGGTCTTCTCTTTGTGGACCTCTCACTGGTCTTCTCTTTGTGGACCTCTCACTGGTCTTCTCTTTGTGGACCTCTCACAGGTCTTCTCTTCGTCTTCACTTGATGACGCAACCCGTGCGCCTCAAGGCTATGACCTAGTGGCACTTCTTTTCTTTCCTCTTCCTTTCTTCACTCGACGGCGTCATGCATTCACCTCGAGGCTGCGCCATTGAGGCGTTTGCTTCTGCCTCCATTCAGGCAGGCTTCACAGGGTCAGTCACACCATGTGATGACATGGCTCCTCTTAGGGCTCCTTCACACCTGGGCTCCTGCCCGTGCTGTCTGATCTCCATATGCGAGCCTACACGCACCTCTGATCTCATGCTCTGTCTTTCTCTTCTTTGGCGGTCTCCCCTGGTGCCTTGCACTCCCGGTCCTCTCTCTTCGGGAACAACTTCTCTTATCATCCCTGTCTTAGGCACTTGCTACTGCGCATCAGTGGCTTGTACTGAAGTCTACCCCTGGGGTACTGCCTGTTCTTGGCAGGGGATGCCTTTAGCTACTTGGGGTTTTCTGCAGTGGGGGCACATAGTCTCTCACCCCTTAACAGTTTATATCTATTACTTTTACTTATTTATTACGTTTCTTCTAATTAAGCATACGTAATGCACTAGCCTATCTCTCACCATATACCGCTCTCAATATATCCTCTACCTCAACTCTCTGACTCATCTCAAACCTCTTTCTACTATTTCAATGCACTACCCTATTTCTCACCCTATACCTCTATCAATATATCCGTTACCTTCACTCTCTCATTCATCCCAAACCCCATACCACTAATATGATCCCCAAAATACCCCTTTTGAGACTCTTCCCTACTCCACCCCTCCTTGCATCATCTCATACCTCTTTTTACTATTCCGATCCCCCAAAACAAGCCTTTCTAAACCCTCCGTCTGACTCATCGCCCCACCTCCCTTTTACTCATCCCCCTCCACCTCCCTTTTTCTCATCCCAAGCCTCCTCCTACTACAATGAGCTCCAAAACAAACAGAAAAATCCTAATTCCTTCCCTTCTATCCCTCCACTATCCTTTTCAATCCAAATAACAGACTAACATGTCCACTACTCAAATTAATTTCATATTTCACTATACTAATTAACCACTAATCCCTTATGGGTTCCAGAGTAACGTGCTACTCGCCGAAAAAGCACTTCAACACCTCATCAGGGGTGGCAAGCTCTATATGTATGCAAACCTTTTACCTCTTCTACCCTTTCGCTATCCTTCTGAATCCAAATAACTGACTAACATATCCACCACTCAAATTAGTTTCATACTTTCACTATACTAATTCACCACTAATCCTTTATGGGTTCAAGTAGCGTGCTACTTGCAGAAAAAGCACTTTGACGCCTCATCAGGAGTAGGAAGCGCTATATAAATGCAATTACAATACAATACAATATCATTGGGTGCTGCCACTGCTGTACCTGGGGTGAAAAGTGTTACAGCAAACAAATGATGGACGGAATGCTGACAATGCAAACATTCTCCCCCAGTCAAAAGATCTGGGTTAAATCCATCGTTATTTTGCCCACTACGCCACCCCAGTTTGGACCCAGCCATATGCAAATCAGTCTTGACCCTGTGCCCCATGGGAACAGTCCAGACCGAACTGCCAGGCCAGGTCCTCCCTTGACCGGAAACAAGCATCCTGGGACTGGTTTCAGGGTATGTCACCCTTCTTCAGCCAGGCTAGCTTGAATCCAGTGGCACAGTGAGCAAGGGACCCACGTCTGGGCATACCCATCCCACTTAGGGCGAAAAAGTGTTACAGCAAACAAATGATGGACGGAATGCTGACAATGCAAACATTCTCCCCAGTCAAAAGATCTGGGTTAAATCCATCGTTCTTTTGCCCACTACGCCACCACAGTTTGGACCCAGCCATATGCAAATCAGTCTTGACCCTGTGCCCCATGGGAACAGTCCAGACCGAACTGCCAGGCCAGGTCCTCCCTGGACCGGAAACAAGCATCCTGGGACCGGTTTCAGGGTATGTCCCCCTTCTTCAGCCAGGCTAGCTTGAATCCAGTGGCACAGTGAGCAAGGGACCCACGTCTGGGCATACCCATCCCACTTAGGGCGAAAAGTGTTACAGCAAACAAATGATGGACGGAATGCTGACAATGCAAACATTCTCCCCAGTCAAAAGATCTGGGTTAAATCCATCGTTTTTTGCCCACTATGCCACCCCAGTTTGGACCCAGCCATATGCAAATCAGTCTTGACCCTGTGCCCCATGGGAACAGTCCAGACCGAACTGCCAGGCCAGGTCCTCCCTGGACCGGAAACAAGCATCCTGGGACCGGTTTCAGGGTATGTCACCCTTCTTCAGCCAGCCTAGCTTGAATCCAGTGGCACAGTGAGCAAGGGACCCACGTCTGGGCATACCCATCCCACTTAGGGCGAAAAGTGTTACAGCAAACAAATGATGGACGGAATGCTGACAATGCAAACATTCTCCCCCAGTCAAAAGATCTGGGTTAAATCCATCGTTCTTTTGCCCACTACCCCACCCCAGTTTGGACCCAGCCATATGCAAATCAGTCTTGACCCTGTGCCCCATGGGAACAGTCCAGACCGAACTGCCAGGCTGGGTCCAAACTGGAATGGCATGCTGAGCAAAAAAACGATGGATTTAGGCCCAGATCTCTGTACTGGGGTGAATGTATGACATTGTTCTGCATTCTGTCCATCAATTGTTCTTTTTGCATTTGTCACCCCGAGTGGGACGGGTATGCCCAGACGTGGGTCCCGTGCTCTCCATGCCACTGGAGTCAAGCTATCCTGGCTGATGAGGGCTGAAAGCCCGAAACCGGTCCTAGGATGCTTGTTTCCAGTCCAGGGAGGACCTGGCCTGGCAGTTCGGGCTGGACTGTTCCCATTGGGCGCAGGGTCAAGACTGATTTGCATATGGCTGGGTCCAAACTGGAATGGCATGGTGAGCAAAAAACGATGGATTTAGGCCCAGATCTCTGTACTGGGGTGAATGTATGACATTGTTCTGCATTCGGTCCATCAATTGTTCTTTTGCATTTGTCGCCCGAGTGGGACGGGTATGCCCAGACGTGGGTCCCATGCTCTCCATGCCACTGGAGTCAAGCTATCCTGGCTGATGAGGGCTGAAAGCCCGAAACCGGTCCTATGATCCTTGTTTCCAGTCCAGGGAGGACCTGGCCTGGCAGTTCGGGCTGGACTGTTCCCATTGGGTGCAGGGTCAAGACTGATTTGCATATGGCTGGGTCCAAACTGGAATGGCATGGTGAGCAAAAAAACGATGGATTTAGGCCCACATCTCTGTACTGGGGTGAATGTATGACATTGTTCTGCATTCTGTCCATCAATTGTTCTTTTTGCATTTGTCACCCCGAGTGGGACGGGTATGCCCAGACGTGGGTCCCGTGCTCTCCATGCCACTGGAGTCAAGCTATCCTGGCTGATGAGGGCTGAAAGCCCGAAACCGGTCCTAGGATGCTTGTTTCCATCCAGGGAGGACCTGGCCTGGCAGTTCGGGCTGGACTGTTCCCATTAGGCGCAGGGTCAAGACTGATTTACATATGGCTGGGTCCAAACTGGAATGGCATGGTGAGCAAAAAAACGATGGATTTAGGCCCAAATCTCTGTACTGGGGTGAATGTATGACATTGTTCTGCATTCTGTCCATCAATTGTTCTTTTTGCATGTGTCACCCCGAGTGGGACGGGTATTCCCAGACGTGGGTCCCGTGCTCTCCATGCCACTGGAGTCAAGCTATCCTGGCTGATGAGGGCTGAAAGCCCGAAACCGGTCCTAGGATGCTTGTTTCCAGTCCAGGGAGGACCTGGCCTGGCAGTTCGGGCTGGACTGTTCCCATTGGGCGCAGGGTCAAGACTGATTTGCATATGGCTGGGTCCAAACTGGAATGGCATGGTGAGCAAAAAACGATGGATTTAGGCCCAGATCTCTGTACTGGGGTGAATGTATGACATTGTTCTGCATTCTGTCCATCAATTGTTCTTTTTGCATTTGTCGCCCCGAGTGGGACGGGTATGCCCAGACGTGGGTCCCGTGCTCTCCATGCCACTGGAGTCAAGCTATCTTGGCTGAAGAGGGGTGAAACCCCGAAACCGGTCCTATGATCCTTGTTTCCAGTCCAGGGAGGACATGGCCTGGCAGTTCGGGCTGGACTGTTCCCATTGGGCGCAGGGTCAAGACTGATTTGCATATGGCTGGGTCCAAACTGGAATGGCATGGTGAACAAAAAAACGATGGATTTAGGCCCAGATCTCTGTACTGGGGTGAATGTATGACATTGTTCTGCATTCTGTCCATCAATTGTTCTTTTTGCATTTGTCACCCCGAGTGGGACGGGTATGCCCAGACGTGGGTCCCGTGCTCTCCATGCCACTGGAGTCAAGCTATCCTGGCTGATGAGGGCTGAAAGCCCGAAACCGGTCCTAGGATGCTTGTTTCCAGTCCAGGGAGGACCTGGCCTGGCAATTCGGGCTGGACTGTTCCCATTGGGCGCAGGGTCAAGACTGATTTGCATATGGCTGGGTCCAAACTGGAATGGCATGGTGAGCAAAAAAACGATGGATTTAGGCCCAGATCTCTGTACTGGGGTGAATGTATGACATTGTTCTGCATTCTGTCCATCAATTGTTCTTTTTGCATTTGTCGCCCCGAGTGGGACGGGTATGCCCAGACGTGGGTCCCATGCTCTCCATGCCACTGGAGTCAAGCTATCCTGGCTGATGAGGGCTGAAAGCCCGAAACCGGTCCTATGATCCTTGTTTCCAGTCCAGGGAGGACATGGCCTGGCAGTTCGGGCTGGACTGTTCCCATTGGGCGCAGGGTCAAGACTGATTTGCATATGGCTGGGTCCAAACTGGAATGGCATGGTGAGCAAAAAAACGATGGATTTAGGCCCAGATCTCTGTACTGGGGTGAATGTATGACATTGTTCTGCATTCTGTCCATCAATTGTTCTTTTTGCATTTGTCACCCCGAGTGGGACGGGTATGCCCAGACGTGGGTCCCGTGCTCTCCATGCCACTGGAGTCAAGCTATCCTGGCTGATGAGGGCTGAAAGCCCGAGACCGGTCCTAGGATGCTTGTTTCCAGGCCAGGGAGGACCTGGCCTGGCAGTTCGGGCTGGACTGTTCCCATTGGGCGCAGAGTCAAGACTGATTTGCATATGGCTGGGTCCAAACTGGAATGGCATGGTGAGCAAAAAAACGATGCATTTAGGCCCAGATCTCTGTACTGGGGTGAATGTATGACATTGTTCTGCATTCTGTCCATCAATTGTTCTTTTTGCATTTGTCACCCCGAGTGGGACAGGTATGCCCAGACGTGGGTCCCGTGCTCTCCATGCCACTGGAGTCAAGCTATCCTGGCTGATGAGGGCTGAAAGCCCGAAACCGGTCCTAGGATGCTTGTTTCCAGTCCAGGGAGGACCTGGCCTGGCAGTTCGGGCTGGACTGTTCCCATTGGGCGCAGGGTCAAGAGTGATTTGTATATGGCTGGGTCCAAACTGGAATGGCATGGTGAGCAAACAAACGATGGATTTAGGCCCAGATCTCTGTACTGGGGTGAATGTATGACATTGTTCTGCATTCTGTCCATCAATTGTTCTTTTTGCATTTGTCACCCCGAGTGGGACGGGTATGCCCAGACGTGGGTCCTGTGCTCTCCATGCCACTGGAGTCAAGCTATCCTGGCTGATGAGGGCTGAAAGCCCGAAACCGGTCCTAGGATGCTTGTTTCCAGTCCAGGGAGGACCTGGCCTGGCAGTTCGGGCTGGACTGTTCCCATTGGGCGCAGGGTCAAGACTGATTTGCATATGGCTGGGTCCGAACTGGAATGGCATGGTGAGCAAAAAACGATGGATTTAGGCCCAGATCTCTGTAGTGGGGTGAATGTATGACATTGTTCTGCATTCTGTCCATCAATTGTTCTTTTTGCATTTGTCACCCCGAGTGGGACGGGTATGCCCAGACGTGGGTCCCGTGCTCTCCATGCCACTGGAGTCAAGCTATCCTGGCTGATGAGGGCTGAAAGCCTGAAACCGGTTCTAGGATGCTTGTTTCCAGTCCAGGGAGGACCTGGCCTGGTAGTTCAGGCTGGACTGTTCCCATTGGGCGCAGGGTCAAGACTGATTTGCATATGGCTGGGTCCAAACTGGAATGGCATGGTGAGCAAAAAAACGATGGATTTAGGCCCAGATTTCTGCACTGCGGTGAATTTATGACATTGTTCTGCATTCTGCCCATCAATTGTTCTTTTTGCATTTGTCACCCCGAGTGGGACGGGTATGCCCAGACGTGGGTCCCGTGATCTCCATGCCACTGGAGTCAAGCTATCCTGGCTGATGAGGGCTGAAAGCCCAAAACCGGTCCTAGGATGCTTGTTTCCAGTCCAGGGAGGACCTGGCCTGGCAGTTCGGGCTAGACTGTTCCCATTGGGCGCAGGGTCAAGACTGATTTGCTTATGGCTGGGTCCAAACTGGAATGGCATGGTGAGCAAAAAAACGATGGATTTAGGCCCAGATCTCTGTACTGGGGTGAATGTATGACATTGTTCTGCATTCTGTCCATCAATTGTTCTTTTTGCATTTACCTGGGGTCCAGGCATCCTTCTTATCGCTGTGGGGGTTATACCTCTGTGTAAGGTGTCCTTGATGGCGGCAGTAACCACTCATGGCCACTAGTAGTCACTGTAGTCTCCTCCTTAGGCCCCTATCTGCTTTTCTTCTTGAAGTTCCTTCAGCAGCCCACTCCTGGGCAGAGACAGATGCCCTCACTATTGCAGGCACGGGATTGAGGGGAGAAGGGCTTTGCGTGGCTGCTGATTCTATGCAGCAGCTCTACCATGCACCTCTCTGCATTTAAGTACCACTTTAAAACTGCCAAGTGTGGTGTCTCCACACGGCCGCCAGGTGGAGCTTCAGCCACTTTTCTTCACCGGCCATGGCAGCTGTCGTTTGCATCTTGGGCCTGAGCTTTTTACCTGTAGGTGCCGAGGCTGCACACCCTGGTGCTGCAGGACGTGCTCTCCCTGTCAGGCTAGCCCTGGTCTGCTGCCTACAAGTTATGCAGGTGGGCCACGCAGCTACTTCAAATGCAGGAGCCGTGGCAGAAATGTTCTTGAGGCGGCTGCTCATTTGCACACATGCCCCGCATCAACTAGACGCTCCCTGCCGCCGCTGTTCCTTCCTCTCTGCCACAATCTCCTCATGCACGGCCACGGCAGCTTTGAGTGGTCTCTAGGTGGTGCTGTCATGCTTCTTCCATGCAGCACCTCTGTCACATCGCAGCTGTCGCGGGCCGGGTGAAGAGTACTCTCTTCTGGACTAGCAATGCCGGTGCCAGTCACAACCCTGTGCAGGCAGTCCTCACGGCGTTGGCGGGTCCCTTATTGTCGCGGGCCACTTCACCCACATGGGCGCGACCTCTCACTTCCATCCCCACTCCAGAGTAAGTCTTATTCCTTTGTAAGCGACTGCTGCCGGGACCTCACTTACCTTACCGCTTGTCTGTTCGGGAGCCACAGGTCACACGGTGGGACGCCACTTAGCACAGGGCAGCAACTCTTTGGTTACACTATGCCACGGACTCAGCAGGATGTTGCAGAGGCAATCTCGCTTGCTCCAGCACTCGCTATGCGGGTTCCTCCACTGTCGGGCGCCGTCACACACCGCTCCTCTCACTTGTGACACCGGGGACATCCTCCTCTCCCCACGCAGGCACTTCAGCTGGCCAGACTTCCTATGGCTCAAACCCTTGGGCTCACCTCTCGCCTAACTGGCCGACAGGGAATGCTCCTTTTCTTCCACTGCTTCACTGGTGTTGCGGCAGGCCGGACGTTCCGCCAGCTCTCCCACCTTACATCAGGGTGCTGACACTAGTTCACTGTCAACAGCTGCTACTGGGCATGGGCATGCAGGCACAATCTTCCACACCCGTCGGGTGCATCGTGCAAGCAGGGGTGCCTTATGCTTAGGCATCCTTCCCCCTCGCTAAACTTTTGGACTGCTGCACATGCGGGGCCAACCCACTCGTCACCAATGTAATAGTCAGGGCCTTGTAGTGTAGTGGGCCCTGGTCCCACATGCTACTAAAATGAGTGACACAGAGTCAGGCGATACACTGGTTAACTGGCCCCGAGCACGTGCACCCGGGCCCTTTTATTAACAGGGTCACGTCACTTGTGACGCGTGTGGTGGATGGGTGTCGGGTGCATGTGTGTCCAGCTCTCTGGGGAGTGGCTGGTAAACTCAGTGTCTGCTGAGACACTAGAACGTGTCCAGCAGGACACTACATTCCTCCCAAACTTTATTTAAGAACAAAACAAACACCAGTCCAACTGTGGGGGTAAACAACAAACAAAAAACTCCACAGGGTCCATCAGCCTCTAGAATTGTGCAGCAGGAAGACAGCAGACATGAGGCTGGTGACTTGGACTGCAGCAGGAGATCTTTGCTTGCACTCATAATTTAACCTGAGTGGCTCAGGACACAAATGCAGGCTTGGAGACATCAACCACACTCTGGGACCCTACCAGTGGAAACCTGTCCGTTGGTTTGAAATCGCTCCATGCCGCTGATGTTGAGGATGATGTGTGGTAGGTCATAACAGTTCATAAACAGGGTGCGTCATGAGCATGGTTGGAGGCCACGGTAAAAGTTCACAAATGTGTTGCCTGATCAAATGAAGCCTTCGTTAGACGACCTTGCTGCATCCTGGAGTCCGTCAACGGGGCAATGTCAAGTCCAACTCTCCCGCCATGGGGAGGCCCCTTGTCTGGGTCACCACAGGACTGCGTGTTGGCTGCGCAGGGGCTGTGTGTGTGCCTACGTGGGGGCAGCTGCAAGTCCACTGAGGAGCCAGTGCCTAGTCGCTCGCACAACCTCAGGGTTGGATGGATCTTGGTTAAAGATATGCTATCTCTGCCGTAGTTCGGATGCAAGTCAGGGTATCGGGTAGTCTCTGGTTCTTCTTGACAGTTGGCATGGCAACGGTGTGGGACTCCGGTCCACGTGTTCGGTACTCTAGGGATTGTGGTGTTTGACGCACTTGACACCGACTGGCGTGTTGGCATGGCCAGCCGTGTAGTGAATCTGGACGAAATTTGGTCACGACTTGCCGTGGTGGTTATAGGCCTCCGTTTCTTGAGTCGATCAACTGGAGTGGGGGTGGCCAGGCACTTCCATTTTCTTTGGGGAGGCATGTGCATCCATGCGCTTGGATGTTGGGCTGCTGAGCCATCGGTGACAGTTGTGTGATGGACACGCTGAGAAACGTGAGGCAGAGACTCTCTTCGCGCATGGTTGTGGATTACTCTCAGTCTCCGACTGGGCAGTCGCCAGGTCATTCTCGGGTTGTCACCCACTTCCCTTGCTGTTGGTGTGTCAGTATGCGCTCCTTCAGCAGCTCGAGTTTTCTCCAATGTCAGGCCCGGCCACTCACAACTTCCCCTCCTGACATTGGTCGGTCGTCAGATTCCTAGTGTAGACCATCCGGTCACACTTCCATATCTTCTGCTGGGTGCGGTGTCATGCACATGGCAATGATGATGTGGTTGCCATTGAACCTGGACAGAGGATGTCTGGAGGGACTTTGCAGCCCGGTGTCTTCGTCTTGCTGAGGCTGTTCTTCACCTCTGGCATCTGCGGTCAGGAGCAGGGATGCCGTCTGACTTAGACTGTCGACACTCGGAACTGGATGGTCGCACTAGAAAGCATTGGAGAGAGACGCTGGTTCCAAACAGGCCAACGGGGCCTATCAACTTCGATGGTCTCTGGACCATGCGGGCGAGACTTCCAGTTGCTCTCCTCTCTTCTTCCTCTTGGGTGTTCTGAGGCATCTGGCCACTTGTCTTCTGTGTTCCCTCTTCAGGGAGTTTCGCGGTGCTCCTCTACCAGAATGGCAGGTCACCTTCTTC
The DNA here is from genome assembly GCA_963921515.1 of Calotriton arnoldi. Lineage (NCBI taxonomy): Eukaryota > Metazoa > Chordata > Amphibia > Caudata > Salamandridae > Calotriton > Calotriton arnoldi. The sequence continues at coordinate 126,982 of CAWUFW010001440.1, forward strand.
ACTCGAGGGTGTCGTGCTTGCGCCGTCTTGGCGTCTGCTCCTGCCTCCGTTCAGGCATGCTTGGTGGGGTCGGTCAGTTCATGTGATGTGCTCCTTGCTTACTGTGCAATGTGGCATCCAGCCATGTGTCACATGTCTTTGGAGCCCATGTTGCGGTGGCGGCTTGCCACGTGGAGTGTGCGACTCTCCTCTTGCCTGTCTTGGGCCACTGGCGACTCCGTCTTGAGGCAGTGTGAGGGAGGACACTCTGTGCTGTCTATGGCCCACTGCGAGGCTTTGCTGGTGCAGTGGAGATGTGGGAGCTCTCCCTGCTTCCTTCAGCATTGCTTCTTCTGTGGGGAGAGGTCTCTCTCTCTCCTGGGCACCTTCTGCACCTCTCTGCCCTCATGCGCTCAGTCCTCTTAATGATTACCCTCTCCAGGTGCTTGGCATGTCCACTTCCTAGCTTGAAGTGGTCTCTGATCACCACTGGGGCGTGTGGCACAATTTCCCTGCATGTAGTGGCGTTGGACAGCCACTGGGGGTTGCGCGCTCTGCACCTGTCTTTCTTGTGCTTTAGGTGGGGATTGCTTGGTTGCTTTCGATTCCATTATCTTCGCTGGGCCACTTGATGCTTCTCTTTGGCTAATGCCCCTTGAGCCTTCTCTGACAGACTGTGGCTCGGGCTGCTCTTCTCTATTTGACGCTTGTCTGGGCTGGTGCAGCGTTGGGCTTCTTGGGGCTCTTGCAGTGTCTCTGCACCTTGCCTTTGCAGGATGCACCTTGGTGAGCTAGCGCCTTGAATGTCTGTACCTTCTCTTGCTGTAGTGGTTGTTCACCAGCAGGGGCATGCAGCTGTCTTCTTAATTGTGGTTGCGGCAGATGGCTGCTGGGGGGGGCGCGCAGCAGACAGCGCTTCTTGTGCCTTCAGTGGGCTTGCTGGCTGACTAGCAGGGCTTAGCTGCTTGTGGTTTCACTGCCTTGGGTGTAGCTGGTATCTTGGCAGCTTTTACAGTTGGTGGCAGCTGTGAACTTGTTGGGTTTCTTTGCGGCACTGAAGTATGCGCTGCAGACTCTCAGATGAGCGCAAGGTTCGCAGTACTTTGTGCAAACATCTGCTTCATTGGGGGCTTTTCTTTGCTCACTTGTTTGGTGCTTAGCACTCAGGCACCTGGAAATCTCTAGTGCTGGTTGTATTGCAGGGTTAGCTCGCCCTTCACTTTTTGGGGGCATAGGATGGAAGTGTATCAGAAGGTACACCTCTTCTTGAGTGCTGTGACATTAGGTCGCCACTCCCAGTAGGGTGCACAAGATAGCTATGAGCACTGTAGGCTGTCTCTTGATACCGGGTGGCAGTCACTTACTGCGCGCTTTGCATTGGGCAGATGCTAGGAGGCGCTGCAGGTATTTTCTGGGAGTCCACAGCAGCTTTCATCGCTCTGCGGGTCCGCTTGGCTCTCTTGTGCACAGTAGGCATAATTGGAGGCCGCAGCAGCTTTCCTTCATGCTGCAGGCCTTGTGGCTCAGGCAGGCACGGTGCAGGAAGGTGCTGGAAATGCAGGGGGACACTGTGCCTGTACGGTGAGGCAGCGCTTGTTCTGTGCACTTTCTTTTTTTTTACCGCTGAACTCTTCTCTCAGCTAGGGGGCTTTGTGGCACGTCTCCCAGGCCACAGCAGACTTTCCTCTGACTGCCGGCCTCTACACTCACTGGAGATGCCGCACCCAGACGCAGGACTCTGGCTCAGTCGAATGGACGTCTCCCGCTGGCCGGCAGCCCCTCCTTGAGCCAGCAGACTCCTATTCCACCGCCCAGGCCTTCAAGCGGGTGAAGGCTTGTTCCTGTCATGCATCCCTGTCGCAGGCTCTCCACTCCCCGGAACACGCAGCAACGGGCAGGACAGCGGCTACCTCCTGGGCAGGTATGGGGGCATATCAGATGGCACCACCTGGGAATATTCCTTGAGCTTGCAGTATCTAGGGTCCAGTCAGGCGCGGCTGGCGCCCTGCAGTCTCTCACTGCTGCGGGCCGTGTCTTGCTGGATGGCGGTGGGGGCATGCACTGAAGGCGCAGCCTATATTTTCTTGTCCTAGCCATGGGCACTGCATGTCGGGCACTTGCCTATGGTGCAGTTCACTGCACTACTCTTCTCCATTGCCTCAGCGGCCTTGCCTGGACAGGGGCGGCTTCGATAGTGTTTGAAGCGGTGCGGACGTGTCCCTCTTCATCGCTGGGGCACCGACTCCCTGCCGTAGGTGCATAATTGGAAATAGTCCTGGGAGGTAGCGGTCCCCAGGGATGAGGGAGGGCCCAGTTGGCCTGCCCGCCTTAATAATGAAAAGTGCCCAGGGAGATGGCGGTTCCAGAGGCTTTGATAAGCCCTAGGAGGGGGGGGCATTTGCCCCCCCTCCTATATTTACCTTATGCCTCCGGGGGGATATTTTAAAGTAAGCAAGTTCTAGGCAAGTCAAAAATACTTTTCTGATGGAAACTAGGTCCTAACTATAACTACTCACTGGCGACTGCCAGTGGGTACTATGCATGTATACATATATATATATATATATATATATATATATTCACTGAAAAAACCATAGGTTTCAGACACGTTATAGTTAGAAATTAGCATTTAAAAAACCTTTGAAATTCACTGAAAAAACCATAGGTTTTAGGGACAGTTATAGGTAGTTGGACATTGCACTCGTACAAAACCCGTGAAATTCCCCCGTTATAGTTAGTTCCGCTAACTATAACTCGCGCCCCCGCAATGCACTGCTGATGACGTCACATATTACATCACTCATCACATGGTCAGTGACATCACTGATGACATCACTGATGACATCTCAAATGACATCACTGATGACATCACTGATGACATCATCCAGTGACTGTGTGTTTCTGTAAAGTTTAAATATGTTTAATATATATAGGGAAAGGCGTATTGAAGAATGAGTGGGTGTATAAGTGTCTGAATGGATGATTTAGTACGTGGGTGACTGACTCTACAAGTGAGTGATTAAACGTATCTTACTGAATGCATGGGTTAGTGACTAAACTGTGTGAATGTCTGTATCCGTCTGTTTGTTGGTGTGTAAGTGGATGCATGGATTTGCGAATAGCTACATGAGTGTCTATATGGGTTATTGATTGGTTCTCTGAGTGTCTGTATGGCTGCCTGAGTGTTTGTGTGGGTGGGGTGTGTGTGACTCTATACATAGATGTGTGAGTGGGTGATTCACTGGGTGCATGATTTCAAGAGTGCATCTGTGATGGACTGCTTGGGTGGGTGAGTGTGTGTATGGGTGTGTTAGTGAGTGAATGTATATCTCAGTGGTACATGTGCGAGTAACTACATATGTAAAAGGCAGTATATATGTGTGTTAGAGTATTTAAATGGCTATAAGTGAGAGTGTGTTATTGTGAGAGTGGCTGTATGGATGCGTGTGTGCTTGTATCAGTTATTGTATAAGAGCGTAAGAATGTGCTAGTATTTGTATGAGTAAGTGAGCTGGTGTGTGTATAACTGTATAGGTGAGTAAATGGGTGTGTGATTAATTTTTTGCATGACTGACTAGGTGTGTGAGTACCTCTATGGATGAGTGGCGGTGTGTGAGTGTTTATATAGGTGTATGAGTGCATATGATAGTCCTGTACTGAGTGACTGTAAGTATGAGTGACTGTACAGGTGAGTGAGTGGATGTGTGTGTAGACCTAAGAATCAGTGAGTGGGTATGTAGTTTTTGGTGTTGGAGTGTCTATGGTTTTGAGAATGGCAGTCTGTAATTTAGAGTGGGTGTATCAAAAGTTATATTAGGGTGTGAGAAGATGCATGAAATTATCACATGGATGATGTCATCAGTGATGTCATTTGAGATGTCATCAGTGATGTCATCAGTGATGTCACTGACCATGTGATAAGTGATGTAATATGTGACGTCATCAGCAGAGCATTGCGGGGGCGCGAGTTATAGTTAGCTGAACTAACTATAACAGGGGAATTTCACGGGTTTTGTACGAGTGCAATGTCCAACTAACTATAACTGTCCCTAAAACCTATGGTTTTTTCAGTGAATTTCAAAGGTTTTTTAAATGCTAATTTCTAACTATAACGTGTCTGAAACCTATGGTTTTTTTAGTGAATTTCAAATGTTTTTTAAATGCTAATTTCTAGCTATAACGTGCCTGAAACCTATGGTTTTTTCAGTGAATTTCAAAGGTTTTTTAATGCTAATTTCTAACTATAACGTGCCTGAAACCTATGGTTTTTTCAGTGAATTTCAAAGGTTTTTTAAATGCTAATTTCTAACTATAACGTGCCTGAAACCTATGATTTTTTAAGTGAATTTCAAAGGTTTTTTAAATGCTAGTTTCTAACTATGCCAACAGAGGTAGGACATGTGAAGAAAGAAGAAAAAACGCACAGAAAGAAGCAAAAGATGTGCAGAAAGAACCAACAGAGGAGCAGAAAGAGGCCTTGTTGCAAAATCATCCTGTGCCCACAACTTTTTCAGACGGGTACTGGTGGTAACTGACTCTGACTAACCAGAGCCAGTGCGCGTTTGCACAGTGGTGAAGGGAGGGGGGCCTGAGGTGACATGTGTGCAAACGCGCCCGTGGCGCGTTTTAAGTTGCGGGATTAAGTCCCCTTGAATCCTGAGGGTCCCTGGGGCCCAACTAGCCCCCAGGTACCTACAGTTAGGACCACAGAGCTGAGTTGCAGAGAGGCGTTCCGAGGCCACGCACCTTTTTCACCTCTCTGCAACGCAACTCTGTTGTGCTTACTAAAGGTACCTGGTGGGCTAGTTGGCCCCCAGGATTCAAAGGAATTAACTCCCCAACTTAAAACGCACCACAGGGCGTGTTTGCGCACATGTCACCTGAGGCCCCGCCCCCTCCCTTCACCACTGTGCAAACGCGCCCCGTGGCGCGTTTTAAGTTGGGGGAGTAGGTCACCTTGAATCCTGAGAGTCCCTGGGGCCCAACTAGCCCACCAGGTACTTCAAGTAAGCACCACAGGCCTGCGTTGCAACGCCTGTAACAAATTGTGCAGTTGTGTTTAGGTAGTGAAGAGGGTCATGCTGGGGGTAGTGTTTTAGGGTTTAGGGTAGTGCAGTGGTGTTTGGGTAGTGTAGGGAGTCGTGCTGGGGAGAGTGTTTTAGGGTTTAGGGTAGTACAGTGGTGTTTGGGTAGTGTAGGGGGTCGTGCTGGGGTTAGTGTTTTAGTGTTTTAGGGTTTAGGGTAGTGCAGTGGTGTTTGGGTAGTGTAGGGGATACTGCTGGGGGTAGTGTTTTAGGGTTTAGGGTAGTGCAATGGTGTTTGGGTAGTGTAGGGGGTACTGCTGGGGGTAGTGTTTTAGGGTTTAGGGTAGTGCAGTGGTGTTTGGGTAGAGTAGGGGGTACTGCTGGGGGTAGTGTTTTATGGTTTAGGGTAGTGCAGTGGTGTTTGGGTAGTGTAGGGGTTCGTGCTGGGGTAGTTTTTTAGGGTTTAGGGTAGTGCAGTGGTGTTTGTGTAGTGTAGGAGGTCGTGTTTTAGGGTTTAGGGTAGTGCAGTGGTCTTTGGGTAGTGTAGGGAGTCGTGCGGGGGTATTGTTTTAGAGTTTAGGGTAGTGCAGTGGTATTTGGGTAGTGTAGGGGGTTGTGCGGGGGGTAGTGTTTTAGGGATTAGGGTAGTGCATTGGTATTTGGGTAGTGTAGGGGGTCATGCTGGGGGTAGTGTTTTAGGGTTTAGGGCAGTGCAGTGGTGTTTAGGTAGTGTAGGGGGTCGTGCTTGGGGGAGTGTTTTAGGGTTTAGGGCAGTGCAGTGGTGTTCGGGTAGTGTAGGGGGTCGTGCTGCGGGGAGTGTTTTAGGGTTTAGGGCAGTGCAGTCGTGTTCAGGTAGTGTAGGGGGTCGTGCTGGGGGAGTATTTTAGGGTTTAGGGTAGTGCAGTGGTGTTCGGGTAGTGTAGGGGGTCATGCTGGGGGTAGTGTTCTAGGGTTTAGGGCAGTGCAGTGGTGTTCGGGCAGTGTAGAGGGTCGTGCTGGGGGTGGTGTTTTAGGGTTTAGGGCAGTGCAGTGGTGTTCGGGCAGTGTAGGGGGTCGTGCTGGGGGTGGTGTTTCAGGGTTTAGGGCAGTGCAGTGGTGTTCGGGCAGTGTAGGGGGTCGTGCAGGGGGTGGTGTTTCAGGGTTTAGGGCAGTGCAGTGGTGTTCGGGCACTGTAGGGGGTCGTGCAGGGGTGGTGTTTCTGGGTTTAGGGCAGTGGTGTTCGGGCAGTGTAGGGGGTCATGCTGGGGGTGGTGTTTCAGGGTTTGGGGCAGTGCAGTGGTGTTCGAGCAGTAAAGGGGGTCATGCTGGGGGTGGTGTTTCAGGGTTTAGGGCAGTGCAGTGGTGTTCGGGCAGTGTAGGGGGCAGTGCAGGGGGTGGTGTTTCAGGGTTTAGGGCAGTGCAGTGGTGTTCGGGCAGTGTAGGGGGTGGTGCAGAGGGTGGTGTTTCAGGGTTTAGGGCAGTGCAGTGGTGTTCGGGCAGTGTAGGGGGTCGTGCAGGGGGTGGTGTTTCAGGGTTTAGGGCAGTGCAGTAGTGTTCGGGCAGTGTAGGGGGCGGTGCAGGGGGTGGTGTTTCAGGGTTTAGGGCAGTACAGTGGTGTTCGGGCATTGTAGGGGGTGGTGCTGGGGCTGGTGTTTCAGGGTTTAGGGCAGTGCAGTGGTGTTCGGGCAGTGTAGGGGGTCGTGCTGGGGCTGGTGTTTCAGGGTTTAGGGCAGTGCAGTGGTGTTCGGGCAGTGTAGGGGGTCGTGCTGGGGCTGGTGTTTCAGGGTTTAGGGCAGTGCAGTGGTGTTCGGGCAGTGTAGGGGGTCGTGCTGGGGCTGGTGTTTCAGGGTTTAGGGCAGTGCAGTGGTGTTCGGGCAGTGTAGGGGGTCTTGCTGGGGCTGGTGTTTCAGAGTCTAGGGCAATGCAGTGGTGTTCGGGCAGTGTAGGGGGTCTTGCTGGGGCTGGTGTTTCAGGGTTTAGGGCAGTGCAGTGGTGTTCGGGCAGTGTAGGGGGTCGTGCTGGGGCTAGTGTTTCAGGGTTTAGGGCAGAGCAATGGTGCTCAGGCAGTGTAGGGGGTTGTGCTGGGGGTGATGTTTCAGGGTTTAGGGCAGTGCAGTGGTGTTAGGGCAGTGTAGGGGGTCGTGCTGGGGGTGGTGTTTCAGGGTTTAGGGCAGTGCAGTGGTGTTCCGGCAGTGTAGGGGGTCGTGCAGGGGGTGGTGTTTCAGGGTTTAGTGCAGTGGTGTTCGGGCAGTGTAGGGGGTCGTGCTGGGGTGGTGTTTCAGGGTTTAGGGCAGTGTAGTGGTGTTCGGGCAGTGTAGGGTGTCGTGCTGAGGGGTGGTGTTTCAGGGTTTAGGGCAGTGCAGTAGTGTTTGGGAAGTGTAGGGGGTCGTGCAGGGGGTGGTGTTTCAGGGTTTAGGGCAGTGCAGTGGTGTTCGGCCAGTGTAGGTAGTCTTGCTGGGGTTGGTGTATCAGGGTTTAGGGCAGTGCAGTAGTTTTCGGGCTGTGTAGGCGGTCGTGCCGGGGCTGGTGTTTCAGGGTATAGGGCAGTGCAGTGGTGTTTGGGCAGTGTACGGGGTTGTGCTGGGGCTGGTGTTTAAGGGTTTAGGGCAGTGCAGTGGTGTGCGGGCAGTGTACGGGGTTGTGCTGGGGCTGGTGTTTCAGGGTTTAGGGCAGTGCAGTGGTGTTCGGGCAGTGTAGGGGGTCGTGCTGGGGGTGGTGTTTCAGGGTTTAGGGCAGTGCAGTGGTGTTCGGGCAGTGTAGGGGGTCGTGCTGGGGCTGGTGTTTCAGGGTTTAGGGCAGTGCAGTGGTGTTCGGGCAGTGTAGGGGGTCGTGCTGGGGCTGGTGTTTCAGGGTTTTGGGCAGAGCAGTGGTGTTCGGGCAGTATAGGGGGTCGTGCTGGGGGTGGTGTTTCAGGGTTTAGGGCAGTGCATTGGTGTTCGGGCAGTGTAGGGGGTCTTGCTGGGGGTGGTGTTTCAGGGTTTAGGGCAGTGGTGTTCGGGCAGTGTAGGGGGTCTTGCTGGGGGTGATGTTTCAGGGTTTAGGGCAGTGCAGTGGTGTTCGGGCAGTGTAGGGGGTCTTGCTGGGGGTAGTGTTTCATGGTTTAGGGTGGTGCAGTGGTGTTTGTGCAGTGTAGGGGGTCGTGCTGGGGGTGGTGTTTCAGGGTTTAGGGCAGTGCAGTAGTGTTCGGGCAGTGTAGGGGGTCGTGCAGGGGTGGTGTTTCAGGGTTTAGGGCAGTGCAGTGGTGTTCTGGCAGTGTAGGGGGTCGTGCTGGGGCTGGTGTTTCAGGGTTTAGGGCAGTGCAGTGGTGTTCGGGCAGTGTAGGGGGTCTTGCTGGGGGTGGTGTTTCAGGGTTTAGGGCAGTGGTGTTCGGGCAGTGTAGGGGGTCTTGCTGGGGGTGATGTTTCAGGGTTTAGGGCAGTGCAGTGGTGTTCTGGCAGTGTAGGGGGTCTTGCTGGGGGTAGTGTTTCAGGGTTTAGGGCAGTGCAGTGGTGTTCGTGCAGTATAGGGGGTCGTGCTGGGGGTGGTGTTTCAGGGTTTAGGGCAGTGCAGTGGTGTTCAGGCAGTGTAGGGGGTCGCGCTGGGGGTGGTGTTTCAGGGTTTAGGGCAGTGCAGTGGTGTTCGGGCAGTGTAGGGGGTCATGCACGGGGTGGTGTTTCAGGGTTTAGGGCAGTGCAGTGGTGTTCGGGCAGTGTAGGGTGTTGTGCTGGGGCTGGTGTTTCAGGGTTCAGGGCAGTGCAGTGGTGTTCAGGCAGTGTAGGGGGTCGTGCTGAGGCTGGTGTTTCACAGTTTAGGGCAGTGCAATGGTGTTCGGGCATTGTAGGGGGTCGTGCTGGTGCTGGTGTTTCAGGGTTTAGGGCAGTGCAGTGGTGTTCGGGCAGTGTAGGCGGTCGTGCTGGGGCTGGTGTTTCAGGGTTTAGGGCAGTGCAGTGGTGTTCGGGCAGTGTAGGGGGTCGTGCTGGGGCTGCTGTTTCAGGGTTTAGGGCAGTGCAGTGGTGCTCGGGCAGTGTAGGGGGTCGTGCTGGGGGTGATGTTTCAGGGTTTAGGGTAGTGCAGTGGTGTTCGGGCAGTGTAGGGGGTCGTGCAGGGGCTGGTGTTTCAAGGTTTAGGGCAGTGCAGTGGTGTTCGGGCAGTGTAGGGGGTCGTGCTGGGGCTGGTGTTTCAGGGTTTTGGGCAGAGCAGTGGTGTTCGGGCAGTGTAGGGGGTCATGCTGGGGGTAGTGTTTCAGGGTTTAGGGCAGTGCAGTGGTGTTCGGGCAGTGTAGGGGGTCATGCTGGGGGTGGTGTTTCAGGGTTTAGGTCAGTGGTGTTCGGGCAGTGTAGGGGGTCTTGCTGGGGGTGATGTTTCAGTGTTTAGGGCAGTGCAGTGGTGTTCGGGCAGTGTAGGGGGTCTTGCTGGGGGTAGTGTCTCAGGGTTTATGGCAGTGCAGTGGTGTTCGGGCAGTGTAGGGGGTCATGCTGGGGGTGGAATTTCAGGGTTTAGGGCAGTGCAGTGGTGTTCGGGCAGTGTTGGTGGTCGTGAAGTGGGTGGTGTTTCAGGGTTTAGGGCAGTGCAGTGGTGTTCGGGCAGTGTAGGGGGTCGTGCTAGGGGTGGTGTTTCAGGGTTTAGGGCAGTGCAGTGGTGTTCGGGCAGTGTAGGGGGTCATGCAGGGGCTGGTGTTTCAGGGTTTAGGGCAGTGCAGTGGTGTTCGGGCAGTGTAGGGGGTCGTGCTGGGGGTAGGGTTTTAGGGTTTAGGGTAGTGCAGTGGTGCTTGTGTAGTGTAGGGGGTCGTGCTGGGGGTAGTGTTTTAGGGTTTAGGGTAGTGCAGTGGTGTTTGTGTAGTGTAGGGGGTCATGTTTTAGGGTAGTGCAGTGGTGTTTTGGTAGTGTAGGGGGTCGTGCTGGGGGTAGTGTTTTATGATTTAGGTTAGTGCAGTGGTGTTTGGGTAGTGTAGGGGGTCGTGCTGGGAGTAGTGTTTTAGGGTTTATGGTAGTGCAGGGTGTTTGTGTAGTGTAGGGGGTCGTGCTGGGGGTAGTGTTTTAGGGTTTAGGGTAGTGCAGTGGTGCTTGTGTAGTGTAGGGGGTCGTGCTGGGGGTAGTGTTTAAGGGTTTAGGGTAGTGCAGTGGTGTTTGTGTGGTATAGGGGGTCATGTTTTAGGGTAGTGCAGTGGTGTTTGGGTAGTGTAGGGGGTCGTGCTGGGGGTAGTGTTTTAGGGTTTAGGATAGTGCAGTTGTGCTTGTGTAGTGTAGGGGGTCGTGCTGGGGGTAGTGTTTTAGAGTTTAAGGTAGTGCAGTGGTGTTTTTGTAGTGTAGGGGGATCATGTTTTAAGATGCAATGCTCCAATACCTGACCAGTCTGCACTACATAAAACTGCAAAAAAACAAAAAATAAAAAGTGTTTTGCACACTTTTGTCATTGGGCTATATGTGGGCTACATCTGGGTAATATTTGTGCTACATTTGGGCTCTTTTTTCACTGGTGGCCATCTTGGAAGACTTCTTTGTTATGAAGTTTCCTAATTTCTTCATTTACTGCAGTCTCCTCAGTAGGAAATGCTTTCAGTTTTTTACTTTGATTCCATCAAGAAGGCATTCAGATGTGTCTCACATCTGCCATAAATTCAGAATGTTAGCACTCTAGTTGCTCATTAGATCACTGGAGTAAAGCTACTGCTCACCAGGGAGTTAACTGGTAGTCTGCTGCTGGTATTGAAAGTGATTGTTTCAGTCTGCATGTCAGAATTTTCTAATGAAATAGAAGAGGATTTGAGATCTCACTTAAAACATGCCCTAATTTTTCTTTCTGCAGCACTAACCATAATTTCTATTTCAAAAAGAACCCCTCATTTTGTTCCTTTTTAAATTAAATGTTTTAAGTGTTACCGGTTTATTCCAATCAAGATGGCTTCAGGTGTGCCATACTTTTGTCATAAGTAAGGCTGTTAGTGCTCTAGTTGTTCTTTAGAACACTCTGGGAAGCTGCAGTAGAACACAAAGGCATCAACTGGCAGGCTGCTCCTGTTGAAATATAACAGGAAGATATTTGAGATCACACTTGAAACATGTCCTAATTTTTCTTTCTACAGCACTAACCATAATTACTATGACAAAATGAACCCCATCATTTTGTTCCTTTTTAAATTAAATGTTTTAAGTGTTACCAGTTTATTCCAATCAAGATGGCTTCAGGTGTGCCATACTTTTGTCATAAGTAAGGCTGTTAGCACTCTAGTTGTTCTTTAGAACACTCTGGGAAGCTGCAGTAGAACACAAAGGAATCAACTGACAGTCTCTGCCCTTGTTGGATGTACATGTTTTACTGAGAATGTCAGACTTCATTCTCACATGAGTGAGAAAGATAATGTGAATTTACAGAAAATATGCTCTCATTTTAGCTTCTGGAGCACCTTCCAAACCTCCATGGGACAAGCATGAGAAAATAGTGTTCTCTCAAACATGATTCATGATATCCCAGCAGAAGGTTTTTCACATGGTAAAATCACCTTAGAATACACCACAATTCCTAAAATTAGTATGGTACCATCAACAAATAAATTCTAATGTAACTAAAGCCTGTTATCACCCTTTATAGTTCTCCTTTTGGTGACCCTCAAAATCTTCTATTCACTACAATGCATTTCAATGAGGTACTATCATTTATATTGGTCCCAAGATGGCTGCCAGCAATTCCAGGATGAAGTGCTGACAGCCAATCAGATCTCACGATGACATGTGTGGTTAGGCTCCGCCCAGATATATATGTGACTTTACTTTTGATTTTCTCAGGAACTACTGAACGGATTTACACCATTTAAGCAAAAGGCACGACACTGAACCAAGGGCTACCTCTTTGCCAAATTTGGTGTAATTCCGTTCAGCAGTTCGGGCTGTAGCTGCGACTAAAGGTTCCTATGGAAAAATGAATGGGGAAAACGCGTTTTGGGACCCCCTTTTTCTCGGCCCCGCTTGACGTATCACCCGAGACTTTCAGGATAGGAGCGGACCGGAGCGCCCCAACAAGTTGGAAACTTTCGCGAAGATTCGTCAACCGGCGCCAACGTTATTTCAAATAGAATGTCGCGGATTTCCTAAGGATAATAGGTTTTATATGTATATATATATATATATATTATCTACTGGCGGTCGCCAGTAGATAGTTATAGTTACAACCTATTATCCATAGGAAATCCGCGACATTCTATTTGAAATAACTCTCTTGCCGGTTGACGTATCTTCGCGAAATTTTCAAACTTCGTGGGGCGCTCCGGTCCGCTCCTACCCTGAAAGTCTCGGGTGATACGTCAAGTGGGGGCCGAGAAAAAGGGGGTCCCAAAACACGTTTTCCCCATGCATTTTTCCATAGGAAACTTTAGACACGGCTACAGCCCGAACTGCTGAACGGAATTACACCAAATTTGGCAAAGAGGTAGTTCTTGGTTCAGAAAGAACCCTTTTTGTTAAATGGTGTAAATCCGTTCAGTAGTTGCTGAGAAAATGAAAAGTAAAAAGTTAGTGATATCTATGGGCACGGAGGATTCGCGCACCCTCAGCGCACCCTGCGCGCACCGTCCCGATCACGAGCTGCATTTTAATTGGCTGTCAACATTCCGATTCAGGAAATGTTGGCAGCCATTTTATCCTCGGTAGAACCGAGGGACAGAAACAAGTGCGCAAAGCGCACAAAGGGGCAGGGTAGAAACACCCTGACCCCTAGGTTTGCTCAGGGGTCCCACAAGGACCCCCTGGGCAAAAAAAAAAAAAATTTTTAAAAATCGGCAGGATGCGCTCAGGGTGCGCGAATCCTGCCGAAAAAAATCGAAGCGCGGTCTCCCGCGCTTCGATGTTAATTGGCCCCCGGGTGGCCCAAGTCCCGGGGGCATGGTGGGGGGATAATTTAATGTGTGGGGGCCTCAAAGGGCCCCCAAGCCCCGGGGACCGCCACCCCTCGGGCTTTTTAAAAATGGTGCGGGAGGGCTCTGAGCCCTCCGCAGCCCCGGGGACCACCACCTCCCCGGGGCTTTTTAAAATTAATGACAACCTGTGTGGGGGGGCTCCAGCCCCCACACGCCCCGGGGACCGCCACCTCCCCGGGGCACTAAACATTTAAATATGGGGGTCCGTTACGGACCTCAGAGCCCCGGGGACCACCACCTCCCCGGGGCTTTGAACTGAATTGGAGGGGGCCGCGCGGCCCCCCTCATGGAGCCCTTGATGGCCCTGGGGACCACCACCCCCCAGGGCCGGCTCCTGCAGTGTCCCGGGGTGCCTACCCCGGGACACTGTAGTTTGCTATGGCAGGACGGGAGCCTCGCGGCTCCCGTCCTGCCATAGCAAACTGCTTGGATATTGGAAGAGAGAGCAGGGAAACCTGCTCTCTCTTCCAATATCCAAAGCACATTGCTTTTCCACATGGGGAGCAGCATGTCAGCTGCTCCCCATGTGGAAAAGCAATGCCGGCTCCCAAGGGACGCGGGGAGCCGGCGGGACTGTGGGGGATTGGGGACCCCCCCACAGTCCCCAACGGAGAGGGCCAGCCCTGGGGGATGGGGTCCCCGGGGCAAGTAGTGGCCCGGGAGGGGGGCCACGCGGCCCCCTCCCCCAAAAAAAAAATAAAAATTAAAAAATAGAAAGGCCAGCCCCGGGGATGGGGTCCCCGGGGCCTTAAAATGGCCAGAGGAGGGGGCCACGCTGCCCCCTCAAAATAATAAATAAAGAGGCCATGCCCCGGGGGATGGGGTCCCCGGGGCCAATACAGGCCAAGGGAAGGGGGGCCACGCGGCCCCCTTCCCGTTTTTTTTTGGGGTAATTAAAAAGGGGTAAGGCCCTGGGGGATGGGGTCCCCAGGGCCCAAAAACAGAAAAAAGGAAGGGGGCCACACAGCTCCCCTTCAGGGGACAAAAAAAAAAAAAAAAAAAACGATCGGGCCCGCAGGCCCCGCCCCTTACTTCACCACTCTGCAAACGCGCCCCTGGCGCGTTTGCAGAGGGGAACAAATTCACCTTGAATACTGGGGGTCCCTGGGGGCCAACTAGCCCACCAGGAACCTCCAGTATGCGCCAGGGGCTGCCTTGCAGAGACGTGTAGAGAGGCCACACCCCTTTTTACACCTCTCTGCAACGCAGCTCTGTGGCGCTTTTTGGAGGTATATGGTGGGCTAGTTGGACTCCGGGGACCCTCAGGATTCAAGGGGACTTAATCCCCCAAATTAAAACGCGCCACGGGGCGCGTTTGCACAGTGGTGAAGGGAGGGGCGGGGCTTCAGGTGACATGTGTGCAAACAGGCCCCGTGGCGCGTTTTAAGATGGGGAATTAAATCCCTTCAATCCTGAGGGTCCCTGAGGCCAACTAGCCCAACAGGTACATCCAGAATGCGCCACAGAGCTGCGTTGCAGAGAGGTGTAAAAGGGATGTGGCCTCTCTACACGTCTCTGCAACGCAGCCCCTGGCGCATATTGGAGGTTCCTGGTGGTCTAGTTGGCCCCTAGGGACCCTCAGGATTCAAGGGGACTTAATCCCCCAACTTAAAACGCGCCACGGGGCGCGTTTGCAAAGATGTCACCTCAGGCCCCGCCCCCTCCCTTCACCATTGTGCAAATATTCCTCTAAAATCAGCCGAAATAGGAATTCCGATTTACTCACCTGTTATAAGGAGAGACCTCAGTGCTGTATCTTTCAGCCCAGTACTGGTCCTGAAAAGTAATTTTAACCGTACTTACCAGTAACTTGAATTTCCTTCCATAGGCTAACATTGACTGGTTTCACTTGGAAATTCTTCTAAGTGTGGAGTTTTGGAACTTTAAAATATTCCTCTAAAATCAGCCGAAATACGAATTCCGATTTACTCACCTGTTATCAGGAGAGACCTCAGTGCTGCATCTTTCAGCCCAGTACTGGTCCTGAAAAGTAATTTTAACCGTACTTACCGGTAACTTGAATTTCCTTCATAGGCTAACATTGACTGGTTTCACTTGGAAATTCTTCTAAGTGTGGAGTTTTGGAACTTTAAAATATTCCTCTAAAATCAGCCGAAATACGAATTCCGATTTACTCACCTGTTATCAGGAGAGACCTCAGTGCTGCATGTTTCAGCCCAGTACTGATCCTCAAAAGAAATTTTAACCGTACTTACCGGTAACTTGAATTTCCTTCATAGGCTAACATTGACTGGTTTTCAGCAAAAAAGTTTCAAAGTGTTGATTTTCACAAACTACAAATATTCCTTAAAAATCGCCTGTATGACTTAAACGCATTCTTTCAACTGTTTACAGGAGATGCACCAGTGCTGGATCCAGGATCCAACACTGAGTAAGAAAAAGTAACGATAACAGTTTTTACCTGCTAAGTGAATTTCCTTCCATAGGATAACATTGGTGATTCTATGAGAAAAAGTTTCTAAGTGTCAACTTTTAAAATACAATAATATTCCTTAAAAATCACGACTGTAACCAAAACGCTTTTACTCAACTGTTTACAGGAGATGAACCAGGACTGAATCTAGGATCCAGTCCTGTGGTTAGAAAAGTAATCCATAAAGTAACTAATTGCATTTAACTAGAAATTCACATTGAGCTGAATGTTGCATTGTGTTTGAAAATGTGTTGCCCATTGCAACAACTGTAACTACTGTACTTAAAAGTCTATTGCCTATCTGCAAAGTATTTAAACTAAAGTAATTCATTAAGAGAAAGTATTTTTGTAATGTAATGTATAATGTAATTACAATGTAATTTAAAAATAAAATATGTAAAAAAAATTGTTTCTAAAAATGTACTAAATCAGTATGAAAAAAATTAATATAACAATTAATACATTTAAAAATTGTCATTTACAAAACCTTTGAAATTCACTAAAAAAAACGTAGGTTTCAGGCACGTTATAGTTAGAAATTTGCATTTAAAAAACCTTTGAAATTCACTTAAAAACCATAGGTTTCAGACACGTTATAGTTACAAATTAGCATTTAAAAAACCTTTGAAATTCACTGAAAAAACCATAGGTTTCAGACACGTTATAGTTACAAATTAGCATTTAAAAAACCTTTGAAATTCACTGAAAAAACCATAGGTTTTAGGGACAGTTATAGTTACTTGGACATTGCACTCGTACAAAACCCGTGAAATTCCCCCGTTATAGTTAGTTCAGCTAACTATAACTCGCGCCCCGCAATGCACTGCTGATGACGTCACATATTACATCACTCATGACATGGTCAGTGACATCACTGATGACATCACTGATGACATCTCAAATGACATCACTGATGACATCATCCACGTGATAATCTGATGCACCTCCTCACACCCTAATATAATCTTTGATACACCCACTCTAAATTACAGACTGCCATTCGCAAAACCATAGACACTCCAACACCAATAACCACATACCCACTCACTGATTCTTAGGTCTACACACACACATCCACTCACTCACCCGTACAGTCACTCATACTTACGGTCACTCAGTACAGGACTATCATATGCACTCTTACTCCTATATAGACACTCAAACAACGCCACTCATCCATAGAGGTACTCACACACCTAGTCAGTCATGCAAATAATTAAACACACTGCCATTTACTCACCTATACAGTTATACACACACCAGCTCACTTACTCATACAAATAGTAGCACATTGTTACGCTCTTATACAATCACTGATACAAGCACACACTCATCCATACAGCCACTATCACAATCACTCACTCTCGCTTATAGCTATTTATATACTCCAACACACATATATACTGCCTTTCACATATGTAGTTACTCACACATGTACCACTGGGACATACATTCACTCACTAACACACTCTTACACACACTTACCCACCCATACAGTCTATCACAGATGCACTCTTGAAACCATCCACCCAGTGAATCACCCACTCACACATCTATGCACAGAGTCGCACACACCCCTCCCACACAAACACTCAGGCACCCATACAGATACTCACACAAGCATTCAATAACTCAAATAGACACTCATGTAGCTATTCACAAACACATGCAGCCACTTACACAGCAACAGACAGACGGATACAGACATTCACCCAGTTTAGTCACTAACCCATGCATTCAGTACGATACGTTAAATCACTCACTTATACAGTCAGTCACGCACCTACTAAATCATCCATACAGACACTTACACACCCACTCATTCTTCAATACGTCTTTTCCTATATATATTAAAAATATTTAAACTTTAGAGAAACACACAGTCACTGGATGATGTCATCAGTGATGTCATTTGAGATGTCATCAGTGATGTCATCAGTGATGTCACTGACCATGTCATGAGTGATGTAATATGTGACGTCATCAGCAGTGCATTGCGGGCGCGAGTTATAGTTAGCTGAACTAACTATAACGGGGGAATTTCACGGGTTTTGTACGAGTGCAATGTCCAAGTAACTATAACTGTCCCTAAAACCTATGGTTTTTTCAGTGAATATATATATATATATATATTATCTACTGGCGGTCCCCAGTAGATAGTTATAGTTAGGACCTTTATCCATAGGAAATCCGCAACATTCTATTTGAAATAACTCTTGCGCTGGTTGACGAATCTTCGCGAAAGCTTCCAACTTGTTGGGGCGCTCCGCTCCGCTCCTACCCTGAAAGTCTCGGGTTGATTCGTCATGCGGGGGCCGAGAAAAGGGGGGTCCCAAAACGCATTTTCTCCGTTTTCTCCATGTTAATTCCCATAGGAAATTTTAGCCACGGCTACAGCCCGAACTGCTGAACGGAATTACACCAAATTTTGCAAAAAGGTAGCGCTTGGTTCAGAAAGCGACCTTTTTTTAAATGGTGTAAATCCGTTCAGTAGTTGCGGAGAAATTCAAAAAATAAGAGTGAAAAATCGATTTCCCATTGGAAACTTTATGCAAGGCTACAGCAAAAACTGCTGAACGGAATGACACCAAATTTGGCAAAAAGGTAGTGCTTGGTTCAGAAAGCACCCTTTTAAAAATGGTGTAAATCCGTTCAGTAGTTGCTGAGAAAATCCAAAATAAAAGTTTCGATATTTAGAGGCACGGAGGTTCCGCGCACCCTCCCGACCACGAGCTACATGCTAATTGGCTGTCAACACTCCAAACCAGGAAGTGTTGGCAGCCATCTTGTTCCTCAGTAGAACCGAGGGACAAGAAAAGACAAAAAAAAGGGCGCAAAACGCAAAAAGGGGGCAAAATGCAGAAAACGCGCTAGGTGCGCGGATCCTGCCGATAAAAAAAAAAAATGAAGCGCGGGCTCCCGCGCTCGTGGATTAATTGGCCCCGGGTGGGCCAAGTCCCGGGGGCATGCGGGGCTTTATTATTAATTATATGGGGGCCTCTAAGGCCCCCCAAGCCCGGGGACCGCCCCCGGGGCTTTAAACAAAATGGTGCGGGAGGGCTCTGAGCCCTCCCGCAGCCCCGGGGACCGCCACCCCCGGGGCTTCTTTTTTAAATTAAATCACCTGTGTGGGGGCTCCAGCCCCCACACGCCCGGGACCGCCACCTCCCCGGGGCACTAACAAATTTAAAATGGGGGTCCGTTTTGGACCCCCGAAGCACCGGGGACCACCACCTCCCCGGGGCTTTGCAGATGTGGGGAGGGGGGCCAGGCGGCCCCCCCCTCCTGGAGCCATTGATGGCCCTGGGGACCACCAACCCCCAGGGCCGACTCCTGCAGTGTCCCGGGGTGCTCACCCCCGGGACACTGTAGTTTGCAATGACAGGACGGGAAACCTGCTCTCGCTTCAATGAAGCAAGGCAGATTGCTTTTCCACATGGGGAGCTGCTTGTCAGCAGCTCCCCATGTGGAAAAGCAATGCCGGCTCCGAGGGACGCGGGGAGCCGGCTGGGACCGTGGGGGCATTGGGGACCCCCCCACGGTCCCCAACGGAGAGGGCCAGCCCCGGGGGATGGGGTCCCCGGGGCAAGTAGTGGCCCGGGAGGGGGGCCACGCGGCCCCCCTCCCCCAAAAAATAAAAAAATAAAATAATAAAAATAAATAAAGGCCTGCCCCGGGGGATGGGGTCCCCGGGGCAAAAGGAGGCCGGCCACGCGGCCTCCTTCCCGTTTTTTTTTAAAAGAAAAAAAGGGGGTAAGGCCCTGGGGGATGGGGTCCCCAGGGCCCAAAAAAAGGAAAAAGGAAGGGGGGCCACACAGCCCCCCTTCGGGGAAAAAAAAACCAACAAAAAAAAAATGATCGGGCCGCAGAGCCCCGCCCCCTTCCTTTACCACTCTGCAAACGTGCCCCCTGGCGCGTTTGCAGAGGGGGAACGAATTCCCCTTGAATACTGGGGGTCCCTGGGGGCCAACTAGCCCACCAGGAACCTCCAGTATGCGCCAGGGGGCTGCGTTGCAGAGAGGTGTACAGAGGCAACGCCCCTTTTTACACCTCTCTGCAACGCAGCTCTGTGGCGCTTACTGGAGGTACCTGGTGGGATAGTTGGACCCCAGGGGCCCTCAGGATTCAAGGGGACTTAATCCCCAACTTAAAACGCGCCACGGGGCGCGTTTGCACAGTGGTGAAGGGAGGGGCGGGGCTTCAGGTGACATGTGTGCAAACAGGCCCCGTGGCGCATTTTAAGATGGGGAATTAAATCCCCTTCAATCCTGAGGGTCCCTGGGGGCCAACTAGCCCACCAGGTACCTCCAGTAAGTGCCACGGAGCTGCGTTGCAGAGTGTTGTAAAAGGGGCGTGGCCTCTGAACACCTCTCTGCAACGCAGCTCTCTGGCGCATACTGGAGGTATCTGGTGGGCCAGTTGGCCCCTAGGGACCCTCGGGATTGAGGAGGAATTAATTCTCCAACTTAAAACGCGCCACAGGGCGTGTTTGCAGACATGTCACCTCAGGCCCCACCCCCTTCCTTCACCATTGTGCAAATATTCCTCTAAAATCAGCCGAACTACGAATTCCGATTTACTCACCTGTTATCAGGAGAGACCTCAGTGCTGCATCTTTCAGCCCTGTACAGATCCTGAAAAGTAATTCTAACCGTACTTACCAGTAACTTGAATTTCCTTCCATAGGCTAACATTGACTGGTTTCACTTGGAAATTCTTCTAAGTCTGGAGTTTTGGAACTTTATAATATTCCTCTAAAATCAGCCGAACTACGAATTCCGATTTACTCACCTGTTATCAGGAGAGAACCCAGTGCTGCATCTTTTAGCCCAGCACTGACCCTGAAAAGTAATTCTAACCGTACTTACCAGTAACTTGAATTTCCTTCCATAGGCTAACATTGACTGGTTTCACTTGGAAATTCTTCTAAGTGTGGAGTTTTGGAACTTTATAATATTCCTCTAAAATCAGCCGAACTACGAATTCCGATTTACTCATCTGTTATCAGGAGAGAACCCAGTGCTGCATCTTTTAGCCCAGAACTGACCCTGATAAGTAATTCTAACCGTACTTACCAGTAACTTGTATTTCCTTCCATTGGAATCCATTGTCTGGTTTTCCGCAGAAAAGTTTCAAAGTGCCGTTTTTCACAAACTACAAATATTCCTTAAAAATCGCCTGTATGACTTAAACGCATTCTTTCAACTGTTTACAGGAGATGCACCAGTGCTGGATCCAGGATCCACCACTGAGTAAGAAAAAGTAACGATAACAGTTTTTACCTGCTAAGTGAATTTCCTCCCATAGGATAACATTGGTGATTCTATGTGAAAAAGTTTCTGTCAACTTTTAAAATACAATAATATTCCTTAAAAATCACTACTGTAACCAAAACGCTTTTACTTAACTGTTTACAGGAGATGTCCCAGGACTGAATCTAGGATCCAGTCCTGTGGTTAGAAAAGTAATCCATAAAGTAACTAATTGCATTTAACTAGAAATTCACATTGAGCTCAATGTTGCATTGTGTTTGAAATTGTGTTGCCCATTGCAACAACTGTAACTACTGTACTTAAAAGTCTATTGCCTATTTGCAAAGTATTTAAACTAAAGTAATTCATTCTGAGAAAGTATATTTTGTAATGTAATGTATAATGTAATTACAATGTAATTTAAAAATAAAATATCTAAAAATAAATAGTTTAAAACAATGTAGTAAATCAGTATCAAAAAAATAAATATTACAATTAATACATTTAAAAATTGTCATTTACAAAACCTTTGAAATTCACTGAAAAAAACCATAGGTTTCAGACATGTTATAGTTAGGAATTAGCATTTAAAAAACCTTTGAAATTCACTGAAAAACCATAGGTTTCAGGCACGTTATAGTTAGAAATTAGCATTTACAAAACCTTACAAATTCACTGAAAAAACCATAGGTTTCAGACACGTTATAGTTAGAAATTAGCATTTAAAAAACCTTTGAAATTCACTGAAAAAACCATAGGTTTCAGACACGTTATAGTTAGAAATTTGCATTTAAAAAACCTTACAAATTCACTGAAAAAACCATAGGTTTTAGGGACAGTTATAGTTAGTTGGACATTGCACTCGTACAAAACCCGTGAAATTCCCCTGTTATAGTTAGTTCAGCTAACTATAACTCGCGCCCCGCAATGCACTGCTGATGACGTCACATATTACATCACTCATGACATGGTCAGTGACATCACTGATGACATCACTGATGACATCTCAAATGACATCACTGATGACATCACTGATGACATCATCCACGTGATAATCTGATGCACCTCCTCACACCCTAATATAACCTTTGATACACCCACTCTAAATTACAGACTGCCATTCGCAAAACCATAGACACTCCAACACCAATAACTACATACCCACTCATTGATTCTTAGGTCTACACACACATCCACTCACTCACCTGTACAGTCACTCATACTTACGGTCACTCAGTACAGGACTATCATATGCACTCATACTCCTATATAGACACTCAAACACCGCCACTCATCCATAGAGGTACTCACACACCTAGTCAGTCAGGCAAATAATTAAACACACTGCCATTTACTCACCTATACAGTTACACACACACCAGCTCACTTACTCATACAAATACTAGCACATTCTTACGCTCTTATACAATCACTGATGCAAGCACACACTCATCCATACAGTCACTCTCACAATCACACACTCTAGCTTATAGCTATTTATATACTCCAACACACATATATACTGCCTTTCACATATGTAGTTACTCACACATGTACCACTGGGACATACATTCACTCACTAACACACTCTTACACACACTTACCCACCCATACAGTCTATCACAGATGCACTCTTGAAACCATCCACCCAGTGAATCACCCACTCACACATCTATGCACAGAGTCGCACCCACCCCACCCACACAAACACTCAGGCACCCATACAGATACTCAGACAACCAATCAATAACTCATATAGACACTCATGTAGCTATTCACAAACCCATGCAGCCACTTACACAGCAACAGACAGACGGATACAGACATTCTCCTAGTTTAGTCACTAACCCATGCATTCAGTAAGATACTTTTAATCACTCACTTATAGAGTTAGTCACGCACCTACTAAATCATCCATACAGACACTTATACACCCACTCATTCTTCAATACGCCTTTCCCTATATATATTAAAAATATTTAAACTTTACAGAAACACACAGTCACTGGATGATGTCATCAGTGATGTCATTTGAGATGTCATCAGTGATGTCATCAGTGATGTCACTGACCATGTCATGAGTGATGTAATATGTGACGTCATCAGCAGTGCATTGCGGGGCACGAGTTATAGTTAGCTGAACTAACTATAACGGGGGAATTTCACGGGTTTTGTACGAGTGCAATGTCCAACTAACTATAACTGTCCCTAAAACCTATGGTTTTTTCAGTGAATTTGTAAGGTTTTTTAAATGCAAATTTCTAACTATAACGTGTCTGAAACCTATGGTTTTTTCAGTGAATATATATATATATATATATATATATTCATATATATATATATATCATATATATCTATATAGAGGGACACTCTTTTGAATATATATATATATATATATATATATCAAATATATTTCATATATATATCATATATATCTATATCTATATATATATATATATATATAGTCTCTGAAAAAAACAGAGGTTTCAGGGATGTTATAGTTAGGAATTAGCAGTTAAAAAACATTTGAAATTCACTGAAAAAACCATATGTTAATTATAGATACGCAAAGGTGTATTGAAGAATGAGTAGGTGTATGAGTGTCTGGATGGTTTAGTGGGTGCGTGACTGACTGTTTAAGTGAGAGATTAAACGTGTCTCAGTGAATGCATGGGTGAATGACTAATCTGTGTGAATGTCTGTATCAGTCTGTCAGTTGGTGTGTAAGTGGCTGCCTGGGTTGGTGAGTAGCCACAAGAGTGTCTATATGGGTTAATGATTGGTTATCTGATTTCCTGTATGGGTGCCTGACTGTCTGTGTGGGTGGATGGGGGGGGTGTGTGACTCCCTCCATGGATGTGTGAGTGGGTGATTCAGTTGGTGTATGGGTTCATGAGTGCATCTGCGATGGGCTGTATGGGTGAGTGAGTGTGCGTATGGCTGTGTTTGTGAGTGAATGGATGTCTCCGTGGTATATGTGTGAGTAACTACATATGTGAAAGGCTGTATATGTGAATGTTGGAGTATATCAGTGACTATATGTGAGAGTGAGTGATTGTGAGAGTGGCTATATGGATGAGTGTGTGCTTGTGTCAGTGATTGTATAAGATTGTATGTGTTAGTATCTGTGTTAGTGTTAGTTAGTATCTGTATGAATAAGTGAGGTGGTGTGTGTATAACTGTATTGGTGAGTAAAAGGCAGTGTGATTGAGTCTTTGGGTGACTGACTAAGCGTGTGAGTATCTCTGTGGATGAGTGGCAATATGTGAGTATCTGTATGGGTGTATGAGTTCATATATCAAAAGATGTATTGATGAGTGACTGCGTGTATGAGTGACTGTATCGGTGAGTGAGTAATTGTGTGTAGACCTATGAATTGGTGAGTGAGTATGTACTAACTGGTATTGGTGTGTCTATGGTACGAGAATGGTAGTCTATATTTTAGGGTGGGTGTATGAAAGGTTATATTAGGGTGTGAGGAGGTGCGTCAGATATTAAGTGGATGATGTCATCAGTGATGTCATTTGAGGTGTCATCAGTGATGTCACTAACCATGTCATGAGTGATGTAATATGTGACGTCATCAGCAGTGCATTGCGGGGTGCGAGTTATAGTTAGCTCAACTAACTATAATGGCCGAATTTCTCTGGTTTTGTACGAGTGAAATGTCCAACTAACTATAATGTCCCTGAAACCTGTGTTTTTTTCAGTGAATTTCTAAGGTTTTTTAAATGCTAATTTCTTACTATAACGTCCCTGAAACCTATGGATTTTTCAGTGAATTTCAAAGGTTTTTTAACTGCTAATTCCTAACTATAACGTCCCTGAAACCTCTGTTTTTTTCAGTGAATTTCCAAGGTTTTTTAAATGCTAATTTCTAAATATGCCTACATAGGTAGCACATGTGCAGAAAGAGGAAGAAAGGCGCAGAAAGAAGCAAGAGAAGTGCAGAAAGAGGCAACAGAAGTCAAGAAAGAGGAAGAAAGGTGCAGAAAGAAGCAAGAGAAGTGCAGAAAAAACCAACAGAGGTGCAGAAAGAGGCCTACTTTGACTGTACCTTACAACAGACTCAGACAAAGTAGCCTAATCACTAATCCTTCTCCCAAGATGTCTTAAACTTCACTTTTCTCTTGAAGGTTCACTATTAATTGACTGCTCAGAATATTAGGCCTACCTACCAAATATAAAATAGCAATCCTAAGCATATCACTGTTGTAAGTCTGACCAAGTTTGTGCATGTGTGTCTCTGCTTTTACCGAGTGAGATGTTACATAAAAATAAACATAGAAATACGTGAATACCTGTGTTTCAAACAGCATGCTCTGTAAATATGTGTACAAAAAGGTGTATGTATTTCTTTCTGCTCATAATACAGGGAACCTGGGTATTCAATAGTATATTTGAAGGGCTCTATAACACCTATATACATAAGACATGCCTGCCTGTGCAACTGAATGACAGAGCAGAACTGAGAACATTTAACCACCTATAGAAGAAGCTACCCACTTTTTAAGCTACCATCTTCAGATGCATAACACATGTGAGAATACATATACAAGTAGACATATACCTCAGTCACAATAACACGCAGACCTTTAAACTTGACAGCTTTCACTTCCCATTTGAGTACAGAAAGAGGCGAGAGAAGTACAGAAAGAAGCAAGAGATGTGCTGAAAGAGGCAAGAGGGGTGCAGAAAGAGGGGTGCAGAAGGAGGTAAAAGGGGTGCAGAAAGAAGCAAGAGAGGTGCAGAAAGAAATAAAAGAAGTGCAGAAAGAAGGAACAGAGGTGTTGAAAGAGTCAAAAGGGGTGAAGAAAGAGGGAAGAGGGGTGGAAAAAGAGGCAAGGGGGTGCAGAAAGAAGCAAGAGAGCTGCAGAGAGAAACAGAAGAAGTGCAGAAAGAAGGAACAGAGGTGCAGAAAGAGGCAAGAGGGGTGCAGAAAGAGGAAAGAGGGGTGCAGAAAGAGGCAAAAAGGGTGCAGAAAGAAGTGACAGGTGCAGAAAGAAACAAAAGAAGTGCAGAAAGAAGGAACAGTGGTGCAGAAAGAGGCAAGAGTGGTGCGGGACGAGGGGTATGAAAGAGGCACAAGGGGTGCAGAAAGAAGCAAGAGAGGTGCAGAAAGCAACAGAGTTGCAGGAAGAGGGAAGAGGGGTAGAGAAAGAGACAAGAGAAGTGCAGAAAGAAGCAACCGAGATGCAGAAAGGGGGAAGAGGGATGGAGAAGGAGGCAAGAGGGGTGCAGAAAGAAGCAAGAGAGGTGCAGAAAGAAACAAAAGAAGTGCATAAAGAAGCAACAGAGATGCAGAAAGGGGGAAGTGGGGTGGAGAAAGAGGCAAGAGGGATACAGAAAGAAGCAAGAGAGTTGCAGAAAGAAACAAAAGAAGTGCAGAAAGAAGGAACCCTGGTGCAGAAAGAGGCAAGAGGGGAGCAGAAAGAGGGAAGAGGAGTACAGAAAGAGGGATGAGGGGTGCAGAAAGAGGCACGAGGGGAGCAGAATGAAGTGAGAGAGATGCAGAAAGAAGCAAGACAAATGCATAAAGAAGCAACAGACAGTGGGGTGGAGAAAGAGGCAAGAGGGATACAGAAAGAAACAATAGAGGTGCAGAAAGAAGCAAGAGAAGTGCATAAAGAAGCAACAGAGATGCAGAAAGGGGGAAGTGGGGTGGAGAAAGAGGCAAGAGGGATACAGAAAGAAACAAGAGTGTTGCAGAAAGAAACAAAAGAAGTGCACAAAGAAGGAACACAGGTGCAGAAAGAGGCCAGAAGGGAGCAGAAAGAGAGCAAAAGGGTGCAGAAAGAGGCACAAGGGTTGCAGAAAGAAGGGACAGAGGTGCAGAAAGAAGCAAGAGAAGTGCAGAAGGAAGCAACAGAGGTGCTGAAAGACGGATGAGGGGTGGAGAAAGAGGCATGCAAAGTGCAGAAAGAAGCAACAGAGATGAAAAAAGGGGGAAGAGAAGTGCAGAGAGAGGCAAGAGGGGTGCAGAAAGAAGCAGGAGAGGTGCAGAAAGAAACAAAAGAAGTGCAGAAAGAAGCAACAGAGGTGCAGAAAGAGGCAAGAGGAGTACAGAAAGAGGCAAGAGGAGTGCAGAAAGAGGGATGAGGTGTGCAGAAAGAGGCACAAGGGGTGCAGAAAGAAGCGAGAGAGATGCGGAAAGAAGCCAGAGAAATGCATAAAGAAGCAACAGACATGCAGAAAGGGGGAAGTGGGGTGGAGAAAGAGGGAAGAGGGATACAGAAAGAACGAGAGGTGCAGAAAGAAGCAAGAGAAGTGCATAAAGAAGCAGCAGAGATGCAGAAAGGGGGAAGTGGGGTAGAGAAAGAGGCAAGAGGGATACAGAAAGAAACAAGAGAGTTGCAGAAAGAAACAAAAGAAGTACAGAAAGAAGGAACAGAGGTGCAGAAAGAGGCAAGAGGGGAGCAGAAAGAGGGAAAAGGGGTGCAGAAAGACGCACAAGATTTGCAGAAAGAAGGGACAGAGGTGCAGAAAGAAGCAAGAGAAGTGCAGAAAGAAGCAACAGAGGTGCAGAAAGACGGATGAGGGGTGGAGAAAGCGGCAAGTGAAGTGCAGAAAGAAGCAACAGAGATGAAAAAAGGGGGAAGAGGGGTGAAGAAAGTGGCAAGGGGGTGCAGAAAGAGGCAAGAGGAGTGCAGAAAGAGGGAAGAGGGGTGCAGAAAGATGCATGAGGGGTGCAGAAAGAAGCAAGAGATGTGCAGAAAGAAGCAATAGAAGTGCATAAAGAAGCAACAGAGATGCAGAAAGGGGGAAGTGGGGTGGAGAAAGAGGAAAGAGGGATACAGAAAAAAGCAAGAGAGTTGCAGAAAGAAACAAAAGAAGTGCAAAAAGAGGGAAGAGGGGTGCAGAAAGCGGCATGAGGGGTGCAGAAAAAAGCAAGAGATGTACAGCAAGAAACAAAAGAAGTGCAGAAAGAAGTAACAGAGGGGTAGAAAGAGGCAACAGGGGTGAAGAAAGAGGGAAGAGGGGTGGAGAAAGAGGCAAGGGGTGCAGAAAGAAGCAAGAGAGCTGAAGAAAGAAACAAAAGAAGTGCAGAAAGAAGGAACAGAGGTGCAGAAAGAGGTAAAAGGGGTGCAGAAAGAGGCAAAGGGGGTGCAGAAAGAAGTGAGAGGTGCAGAAAGAAAGAAAAGAAGTACAGAAAGAAGCAACAGAGGTGCAGAAAGAGGCAAGAGGGGTGCACACTGAGGGAAGAGGGATGTGAAAGAGGCATGAGGAGTGCAGAAAGAACCAAGAGGAATGCAGAAAGAAGCAACAGAGGTGCAGAAAGAGGCAAGAGGGGTACAAAAAGAGGGAAGAGGGGCGCAGAAAGAGGCACGTGGGGTGTAGAAAGAAGCAAGAGATGTGCAGAAAGAAACAAAATAAGTGCAGAAAAAATGAACAGAGGTGCAGAAAGAGGCAAGTGGGGTGCAGAAAGAGGGAAGAGGTGTGTGAAAGAGACATGAGGGGTACAGAAGAAAGCAAGAGGCGTGCAGAAAGAAGCAAGCCAGTTGCAGAAAGAAACAAAAGAAGTGCAGAAAGAAGGAACAGAGGTGCGGAAAGAGGCAAGAGGGGAGCAGAAAGAGGCACATGGGGTGCAGAAAGAAGCAAGAGATGTGCAGAAAGAAACAAAAGAAGTACAGAAAGAAGTAACAGAGGTGCAAAAAGAGGAAAGAGTGGTGCAGAAAGACGCATGTGGGGTGCAGAAAGAAGCAAGAGATGTGCAGAAAGAAACAAGAGGTGCAGAAAGAAGGAACAGAGGTACAGAAAGGGGCAAGAGGGGTGCAGAAAGAGGGAAGAGTGGTGCAGAAAGAGTCACATGGGATGCAGAAAGAAGCAAGAGATGTGCAGAAAGAAACAAAAGAAGTGCAGAAAGAAGGAACAGAGATGCAGAAAGAGGCAAGAGGGGTACAGAAAGAGGCACTTGGGGTGCAGAAAGAAGCAAGAGATGTGCAGAAAGAAACAAAAGAAGTGCAGAAAGAAGGAACAGAGGTGCAGAAAGAGGCAAGAGGGGTGTAGAAAGAGGGAAGAGGGGTGCAGAAAGAGGCACAAAGGTTGCAGAAAGAAGGGACAGAGATGCAGAAAGAAGCAAGAAAAAGTGCAGAAAGAAGCAACAAAGTTGCAGAAAGAGGCATGAGGGGTGCAGAAAGAGGGAAGAGGGGTGCAGAAAGAAGCAAGAGAGTTGCAGCAAGAAACAAAAGAAGTGCAGAAAGAAGGAACAGAGGTGCAGAAAGAGGCAAAAGGAGTGCAGAAAGAGGCAAAAGGGGTGCAGAAAGAAGTGAGACAAGCAGAAAGAAAGAAAGGAAGTACAGAAAGAAGGAACAGAGGTGTAGAAAGAGGCAAGAGGGTTGCACGAAGAGGGAAGAGGGGTGTGAAAGAGGCACGAGGAGTGCAGAAAGAAGCAACAGAGGTGCAGAAAGAGGCAAGAGGGGTGCAAAAAGAGGGAAGAGGGGTGCAGAAAGAGGCACGTGGGGTACAGAAAGAAGCAAGAGATGTGCAGAAAGAAACAAAAGAAGTGCAGAAGGAAAGAACAGATGTGCAGAAAGAGGCAAGAGAGCTGCAGAAAGAAAAAAAGAAGTGCAGAAAGAAGGAACAGAGGTGCAGAAAGAGGCAAGAAGGGTGCAGAAAGAGGCAGAAGGTATGTAGAAACAGGGAAAAGGGGTGCAGAAAGAGGCAAGAGGAGTGCAGAAAGAGGGATGAGGAGTGACGAAAGAGGCCCGAGGGGTACACAAAGAAGTAAGAGAGATGCAGAAAGAAGCAAGAGAAATGCATAAAGAAGCAACAGAGATGCAGAAAAGGGGAAGTGGGGTGGAGAAAGAGGCAAGAGGGATACAGAAAGAAACAAGAGAGGTGCAGAAAGAAACAAAAGAAGTGCAGAAAGAAGGAACAGAGGTGAAGAAAGAGGCAAGAAGGGGGCAGAAAGAGGGAAGAGGGGTGTGAAAGAGGCACGAGGGGTATAGAAAAAAGCAAGAGGCATGCAGAACGAAGTAAGAGAGTTTCAGAAAGAGGGATGAGGGGTGCAGAAAGAGACACAAGGGTTGCAGAAAGAAGGGACAGAGGTGTAGAAAGTAGCAAGAGAAATGCAGAAAGGAGCAACAGAGGTGCAGAAAGAGGGATGAGGGGTGGAAAAGAGGCAAGAGAAGTGCAGATAGAAGCAACAGAGATGCAAAAAGGGGGAACAGGGGTGGAGAATGTGGCAAGAGGGGTGCAGAAAGAAGCAAGAGAGGTGCAGAAAGAGGCAAAAGGGGTGCAGAAAGAGGGAAGAGGGGTCCAGAAAAAAACACGAGTGGTGCAGAACGAAGCAAAAGAGGTGCAGAAAGAAGCAAGAGTAGTGCAGAAAGAAGCAACAGAGGTGCAGAAAGAGGCAAGAGGTACGCAAAAAGAGGGAAAAGGGGTGCAGAAAAAGGCACGAGGGGTGCAGAAAAAAGCAAGAGATGTGCAGCAAGAAACTAAAGTAGTGCAGAAAGAAGGAACAGAGGTGCTGAAAGAGTCAAAAGGGTTGAAGAAAGAGGGAAGAGGGGTGGAGAAAGAGGCAAGGGGGTGCAGAAAGAAGCAAGAGATGTGCAGAAAGAAACAAGAGAAGTGCAGAAAGAACAGAGGTGCAGAAAGAGGCAACAGGGGTGCAGAAAGAGGGTGGATGGGTGGAGAAAGAGGCAAGGGGTGCAGAAAGAAGCAAGAGAGCTGCAGAAATAAACAGAAGAAGTGCAGAAAGAAGGAACAGAAGTCCAGAAAGAGGCAAAAAGGATGCAGAAAGCAGTGACAGGTGCAGAAAGAGACAAAAGAAGTGCAGAAAGAAGGAACAAAGGTGCAGAATGAGGCAAGACCGGTGCGGGAAGAGGGGTGTGAAAGAGGCACGAGGGGTACAGAAAGAAGCAAGAGAGGTACAGAAAGCAACAGAGTTGCAGAAAGAGGGAAGAGGGGTGAAGAAAGAGACAAGAGAAATGCAAAAAGAAGCAACAGAGATGCAGAAAGGGGGAAGAGGGGTGGAGAAGGAGGCAAGAGGGGTGCAGAAAGAAGCAAGAGAGGTGCAGAAAGAAACAAAAGAAGTGCAGAAAGAAGGAACAGATGTGCAGAAAGAGGCAGGAGGGGTGCAGAAAGAGGGAAGAGGAGTGCAGAAAGAGGCAAGAGGAGTGCAGAAAGAAGGATTAGGGGTGCAGAAAGAGGCACGAGGGGTGCAGAAAGAAGTAAGAGAGATGCAGAAAGAAGCAAGAGAAATGCATAAAGAAGCAACAGACATGCAGAAAGGGGGAAGTGGGGTGGAGAAAGAGGCAAGAGGGCTACAGCAAGAAACAAGAGAGGTGCAGAAAGAAACAAAAGAAGTGCAGAAAGAAGGAACAGAGGTGCAGAAAGAGGGAAGAGGGTGTGAAAGAGGCAAAAGGGGTGCAGAAAGAAGCAAAAGGCATGCAGAAAGAAGGAAGAGAGTTGCAGAAAGAAACAAAAGAATTGCAGAAAAAAGAAACAGAGGTGCAGAAAGAGGCAAGAGGGGTGCAGAAAAAGGGAAGAGGGGTGCAGAAAGAGGCACAAGGGTTGCACAAAGAAGGGATAGAGGTGCAAAAAGAAGCAAGAGAAGTGCAGAAACAAGCAACAGAGGTGCAGAAAGAGGGATGAGGGGTGGAAAAAAAGGCAAGAGAAGTGCAGAAAGAAGCAACAGAGATGCAAAAAGGGGGAACAGGGATGGCAAAAGTGGCAAGAGGGGTGCAGAAAGAAGCAAGAGGGGTGCAGAAAGAAGCAAGAGGGGTGCAGAAAGAGGCAAGAGGGGTGCCGAAAGAGGGAAGAGGGTTGTAGAAAGAAGCACAAGTGGTGCAGAAAAAGGGCAGAGGGATGCATAAAGAGGAACAATAGTTGCACAAAGAAGGGATAGAGGTGCAAAAAGAAGCAAGAGAAGTGCAGAATCAGCAACAGAGGTGCAGAAAGAGGGATGAGGGGTGGAAAAAGAGGCAAGAGAAGTGCAGAAAGAAGCAACAGAGATGCAAAAAGGGGGAACAGGGATGGAGAAACTGGCAAGAGGGGTGCAGAAAGAAGCAAGAGGGGTGCAGAAAGAGGCAAGAGGGGTGCAGAAAGAGGGAAGAGGGGTGTAGAAAGAAGCACGAGTGGTGCAGAAAGAAGGATGAGGCGTGAAGAAAGAGGCAAGAGAAGTGCAGAAAGAAGCAACAGAGATGCAAAAAGGGGGAACAGGGTGGAGAAAGTGGCAAGAGGGGTGCATAAAGAAGCAAGGGAGATGCAGAAAGAAACACAAGAAGTGCAGAAAGAAGGAACAGAGGTGCAGAAAGAGGGAGAGGGGTGCAGAAAGAGGCAAGAGAGGTGCAGAAAGAGGCAAGAGGGGTGCACAAAGAAGCAAGTGAGGTACAGAAAGAGGCAAAAGAGGTGCAGAAAGTAGATATGATTTGCAGAAAGAGGCAAGAGAAGTGCAGAAAAAGAAAGAAAGGTGCAGAAAGAAGCAACAGAAATGCAGAAAGAGGCAAGAGAGGCGCAGAAAGAAGCTAGATTAATGGTGTGCATGCCACGTGCACACCATTAGTACCAATTTAACACCCACATTTAGCAATAATTAACAGGGGACCATTCTAGGTTTGCAAAGGACCTTCCACCACGCTGTAACACTTGTTGCTGCATTTTTGGTAACGTTTGAGCCGTTTGAGCTAGAAACAAGGCTTTTTTTGTTCAAATCTGCTGATTAGGCAGCAGATGATGGATTATGTGGCTAATGCGAAAAATGTATGATTGTGTGATACTCGGTGCAGCCAAGCAGTCGCATAATTCCCGTGGCCCTGCTCATACCTCTGACTAGGTCCAGAAGTGCTCCTCAGTGAGTCCTTCTTTTTTTTGTCTCATTGAGTTCATAATTTAGCTTCTATGGAAACGAGGAAGAAACAACCCTGAGGTTACCACTCCACAACACAGACTACCATACCACATAATTACTCTCCATTACACATCATCCCACTCTACATAATTCCTATACACTAAATACCACATACTTTCTATCCACATAGTTTCAATGCACAAGATACCACATAATTCCACTACACACAAAGTACATCCACTCCAAAAAACATTAGTAAAAAACTTTTACATTTACAACGCCAATAGCTCTAACTCTTGCAAATGCGAGACCTATTACATTACAAATGCTTCTTTAACTGATAGTCACGTTTGCAGAGTGGTGGAGAAAGGGGGCTGCACCTCCAACCAGCGCTCAGGAATTCCGCTGCGTAGGACTTACAGGAGGTACCTAGAGGGCTTCTTGGCCCCCAAAGTCCCTCAGGAGTAAAGTGGACTTCATCCCCCAACCAGTACTGTGCCAGGAGGAGGCGCGTTTGCAGAGGGGGGGGCGTGGCCTCCGAAGACCTCTTAGCAATCCCATTGTGTGGGACTTAGTGGAGGTAACAGGAGAGGTAGTTGGTCCCCAAGGACAACCTTGGGGGCCAACTACCCCTCCTATTACCTTCAGTAAGTCCCACATAGCAGCATTGCTAAGATCTCATAGCAGGCCACGCCCCCTTTCCCCACCACTCTGCAAACGCGCTCCCTGGCGTGCTCTTGCATGGGGATTAAAGTCCACTTCACTGCTGGGGGTCCTTAGGGGCCAAATAGCCTACCTGTTACCTCCAGTAAGCCCCACACAGTGGGATTGCTGAGAGGTGGAAATAGGCCATGCCCCCTTTGTCCACCACTCTGCAAACACGCCTCCTGGCGCGCTCTTGGTTGGGGGTGAAGTCCCCTTGCCTCCTGAGGGTCCCTGGGGGCCAACTAACCCTCCTGTTACCTCCAGTAAGCCCCACACAGCTGGTTTGCTGAGAGTGGTCCGAGGCCATGCCCTCTTTTTACACCACTATGCAAACGCGCCGCCTGGCGCACTGCTGCTCGGGGGATGAAGTCCACTTCAGTCCTGAGGTCCTCAGGACACAAGGGGACCTCATCACCACACCAGCAGTACGCCAAAAGGCACGTTTGCAGAGTGGTGTAAAAAGGTGCATGGCCTCGTACCACCTCTCAGCAATCCCACTGTGTGGGGCTTACTGGTGGTTCCTGGTGGCCTCGTTGGCCCCCAGGGATCCTCACTAGCAACGGGGACTTAATCCCCCAACACAGAGCGGGCCAGGAGGCACGTTTGCACAGTCATGCAGGGAGGGGGCGGGGCCTCCAGCGAGTTGCCTTTTTAAAAAATAATTTTTATTTTAAGAAGGGGGGCTGTGTGGCCCCCCTTCTCTTGAGCCTCTTGGGCCCTGGGGACCCCAACCCCCGGGACCTGAGCCATTTTTTTTATTATTCAAAAGCAGGGGGGCGCAAGGCCCCCCTCCTGAGGCCGATTACACTCCCTGGGACCCCATTCCCCGGGACTAGGCCCTTTCTTTTTTTTTTTTTTACACGGGAGGGGGGCTGTGGGGCCCCCCACCCCAGGTTGATTTCGGCCCCGGGGACTCCATCCCTCAGGGCCCTGCAAAAATTTTATTTTAGGAAGGAGGGCCGCAAGGCCCCCCTTCCCTGGGCCTCTCTTGATCCCGGGGACCCCATCCCCGGGCCCTGGCCAGCCTCTTTTTAAAAAAACATTTGGAGGGGGGCCGCGTGGCCCCCCTCCTGAGGCCAATTTTGGCCCCGGGGACCCCATCCCCCATGGCCCGGCCTTATTTTTATTTATTTATTTTTAATTAAAAAAGGGAGGGGGGCCGCGTGGCTCCCCTTCCCTGGGCCACTTTTGGCCCTGGGGACCCCATCCCCCGGGGCCTGGCCTCCTTGATGGGGGAGCCCCAATGCCCCCGCGGTCCTTGCCGACTCCCGCCTCCTGCGGGAGCCCGCATTGCTTTTGGACAAGGGGAGCTGCTGACATGCGGCTCCCCTTGTCCAAAAGCAATGCTCCTTTGCTTCGTGGAAGCGAGAGCAGGTTTCCTGCTCTCGCTTCAAAGAAGCAAAGCAGTGTTTGCTATGGCAGGGCGGGAGCCGTGCTTCCGCCCTGCCATAGCAAACAGCAATGTCCTGGGGGTGGGCACCTCGGGACATTGCAGGAGCCGGCCCTGGGAGGTGGCAGTCCCCAGGGCCAAGGAGGGCTCCAGGACGGGGGCCGCGTGGCCCCCCTCCCAACATTGATATAGCCCCGGGGAGGTGGTGGTGCCCGGGGCCTGTAACGGGCCTCCATATTATCATAATTTGTGCCCCGGGGAGGTGGTGGTCCCCGGGGCAGTGTGGGGAGGGGCAGGAGCCCCCCCACACTTCTATAATTTCATTGGAGCCCCGGGGAGGTGGTGGTCCCTGGGGCTTGGGGGAGCCCCCGCCCCTATTAAAGTAAAGTCCCGGGGAGGTGGCGATCCCCAGGGCTGTGGAGGGGCCGTGAGCCCCCGCGCATAATAAATTAAGGCCCGGGGAGGTAGCGTCCCCGGGGCTGCTGGGGCCCCGCGGGCCCCAGCATATAATTCTCTCATGGCCCCCGGGACCTAGCCCACCCGGGGGCCCATCCCTTGTGGGACCCCCTGAGCAGGCCTCAGGGTCATGGTGTTTCTACCCTGCCCCCTTTTCTTGTTCTTTTCCTTTTTTTTACTGTTTTCTTGTGACTCGGTTTTACCGAGTCACAAGATGGCTGCAAACACTTCCTGGTTTGGAGTGTTGACAGCCAATCAGAATCAAGCTCGTGCTCGGGAGGGTTCGCGAATCCTCCTCGGCCCTCAGATATCAATATTTTTTTTTTTATTTCTCAGAAACTACTGAACGGATTTACACCAATTTAAAAAAAGCACGCTTTCTGAACCAAGACTTACCTTTTTGCCAAATTTGGTGTAAGTCCGTTCAGCAGTTCAGGCTGTAGCTTTGTCTAGAGTTCCTATGGAAATTAACAATGGGAAAACACGTTTTGGGACCCCCCTTTTTTCTTGGCCCCCACTTGCGAATCACCCCGAAACTTTAAAGACAGGAGCTGACCTGAGCGAACCATTAGTTTTGAAAATTTCACAAAGATTCTTCAAACGGCGCCAAAGATATTGGCAAAAGAAAAAAACTCTTTTTAATAGAAACAAGGTCCTACCTATAACTACCTACTGGCCACCGCCAGTAGGTAATATATATATATATATATATATATATATATATATATATATATATATATATATTCTGCTCCAAAGGTTGTCCACCTGGTGAGTAGCACTCGATCAACAGCTTTGTTTATGATAGGCAGGGACGAGGATCCGCTTGTAGAAGCTGCTCCGTATTGGAAATGCCTGACGCGTTTCGAAGCTCCATATGCTTCTCTTCAGAGGCTTGAACGGAGACAGTGTGTGCAAACGCTGAACCCACTTCGCCATTTTCATATTGCACACCCACCAATGGGAAGCTCGAATGAGACTGTGCATTTTGGGAAATGTGGTCTGGATAGCACACAAATCTTGTCCTGTATGGACCCTGCAAGTGGACTCGTCCTCAATCCTGTTTGCGGCTGCTGGCCCACATAGCCGACATGATAATTACCATGTCGGGTGGCCCCCATAACATTACGGGGTGGTGCACACTCCGCGGCAGGACGGCCGCGTATTACATTCTGCTCCAAAGGTTGTCCACCTGGTGAGTAGCACTCGATCAACAGCTTTGTTTATGATAGGCAGGGACGAGGATCCGCACTGTGGGCCAGCAGCCGCAAACAGGATTGAGGACGAGTCCACTTGCAGGGTCCATACAGGACAAGATTTGTGTGCTATCCGGACCACATTTCCCACAATGCACAGTCTCATTCGAGCTTCCCATTGGTGGGAGTGCAATATGAAAATGGCGAAGTGGGTTCAGCGTTTGCACACACTGTCTCCGGTCAAGCCTCTGAAGAGAAGCATATGGAGCTTCGAAACGCGCCAGGCATTTCCATTACGAAGCAGCTTCTACAAGCGGATCCTCGTCCCTGCCTATCATAAACAAAGCTGTTGATCGAGTGCTACTCACCAGGTGGACAACCTTCGGAGCAGAATGTAATACGCGGCCGTCCTGCCGCGGAGTGTGCACCACCCCGTAATGTTATGGGGGCCACCCGACATGGTAACTATCATGTCGGCTATGTGGGCCAGCAGCCGCAAACAGGATTGAGGACGAGTCCACTTGCAGGGTCCATACAGGACAAGATTTGTGTGCTATCCGGACCACATTTCCCACAATGCACAGTCTCATTCAAGCTTCCCATTGGTGGGAGTGCAATATGAAAATGGCGAAGTGGGTTCAGCGTTTGCACACACTGTCTCCGGTCAAGCCTCTGAAGAGAAGCATATGGAGCTTCGAAACGCGCCAGACATTTCCATTACGAAGCAGCTTCTACAAGCGGATCCTTGTCCCTGCCTATCATAAACAAAGCTGTTGATCGAGTGCTACTCACCAGGTGGACAACCTTCGGAGCAGAATGTAATACGCGGCCATCCTGCCGCGGAGTGTGCACCACCCCGTAATGTTATGGGGGCCACCCGACATGGTAACTATCATGTCAGCTATGTGGGCCAGCAGCCGCAAACAGGATTGAGGACGAGTCCACTTGCAGGGTCCATACAGGACAAGATTTGTGTGCTATCCGGACCACATTTCCCACAATGCACAGTCTCATTCGAGCTTCCCATTGGTGGGTGTGCAATATGAAAATGGCGAAGTGGGTTCAGCGTTTGCACAAACTGTCTCCGGTCAAGCCTCTGAAGAGAAGCATATGGAGCTTCGAAACGCGTCAGGCATTTCCATTACGAAGCAGCTTCTACAAGCTAATCCTCGTCCCTGCCTATCATAAACGAAGCTGTTGATCGAGTGCTACTCACGAGGTGGACAACCATCGGAGCAGAATGTAATACGCAGCTGTCCTGCCGCAGAGTGTGCACCACCCCGTAATGTTATGGGGGCCACCCGACATGGTAACTATCATGTCGGCTATGTGGGCCAGCAGCCGCAAACAGGATTGAGGACGAGTCCACTTGCAGGGTCCATACAGGACAAGATTTGTGTGCTATCCGGACTACATTTCCCACAATGCACAGTCTCATTCGAGCTTCCCATTGGTGGGTGTGCAATATGAAAATGGCGAAGTGGGTTCAGCGTTTGCACACACTGTCTCCGGTCAAGCCTCTGAAGAGAAGCATATGGAGCTTCGAAACGCGTCAGGCATTTCCATTACGAAGCAGCTTCTACAAGCGGATCTCGTCCCTGCCTATCATAAACAAAGCTGTTGATCGAGTGCTACTCACCAGGTGGACAACCTTCGGAGCAGAATATATATATATATATATATATATATATATATATACGTTTATCTGCTCCACCAAAGCCGCCTCTGACTGCGTAGTGGGTGCCGCGACTCGCGAGGATGGTCTCACCCATATATCAACAGTTTCCTAATGGAATGTTGTGCACCCTCGGGCTGGATTCAAAGCTTTTTATTTCTCGTTTGCAACATAAACTGACAAACGCGTTTCAGCCTCCTGGCCTTTGTCAATGTCAGTTAACATTTTTCCTGTTTCACATTTTATCATGTGTCAATTTCATTCGGCATACCATTCATACCATACCTTACCATACCATTCATACCATACCTTACCATACCACACCATACCATACCATACCATACCATACCATACCATACCATTCATACCATACCATACCATTCATACCATACCATTCATTCCATACCAGCCCATCCATACCATACCATACCATTCATACCATACCATACCATTCATACCATACCATCCATACCATACCATCCATACAATGCCATCCATACCATACCATTCATACCATGCCATACCATACCATACCAGTCATACCACACCATCCCATACCATCCACACCATACCATCCATACCATTCATACCATACCATTTATATTATACCATACCATATCATTCATACCATAGCATTCTATACCATACTATACCATACCACCAATACCATACCATTCATACCATACTATACCATACCATTCCATTCATACCATACTATACCATACTATACCATAACATATCATTCATACCATATCATACCATTCATACCATACCATACCCTTCATACCATACAATTCATAACATACCTTACCATTCATACCATACTATACCATAACATATCATTCATAGCATACCATACCGTTCATACCATACCATACCATACCATTAATAACATACCATACCATCCATACCATTCGTACCATACCATACCATTCATACCATGCCATACCAAACCAGCCTTACCATACCATCCGTACCATACCAGTCATACTATACCATACCGTAC
Source organism: Calotriton arnoldi (assembly GCA_963921515.1). Classification (NCBI taxonomy): domain Eukaryota; kingdom Metazoa; phylum Chordata; class Amphibia; order Caudata; family Salamandridae; genus Calotriton; species Calotriton arnoldi. The sequence continues at coordinate 165,754 of CAWUFW010001440.1, forward strand.
CATACCATTCATACCATACCTCACCATACCATACCATTCATACTATACTATACCATACCATACGATCCATACCATTCATACCATACCATGCCACACCATACCATTCATACCATACCATTCATACCATACCATTCATACCATATCATACCATACCACACCATACCATACCATTCATACCATGCCATACCATACCATACCATTTATACTATACCATACCATACCATACCATTCATACCATACCTTACCATACCATTCATACCATACCTCACCATACCATTCATATCATACTATACTATACCATACGATATGATCCATACCATTCATACCATACCATACCACACCATACCATTCATACCATACCATTCATACCATATCATACCATGCCATACCACACCATACCATACCATTCATTCCATGCCATACCATACCATACCATTCATACCATACCTTACCATACCATTCATGCCATACCTCACCATACCATTCATACCATACTATACTATACCATACCATACCATACGATCCATACCATTCATACCATACCATTCATACCATACCATACCACACCATACCATTCATACCTTACCATACCATTCATACCATATCATACCATGCCATTCATACCACACCATACCATTCAGATCATGCCATACCATACCATACCATTCATACCATACCACACATCAGTGTGTGCCATGTCTTCCACAGTGGAGTCGCAGTTTGCCCCTACCACTGTCACACGAGAAGTAAAGACGCCGCCCATTGATTTGCAAAAGTTTTGCACTAGTACAAAGTTTCATTGCTTCGCGCAATGCTGTGTTGGTGTAATTGATGGAAGGCAGGCACAGCTGCCCAGCACTACAACTCAGCGTGCAGTAGGGTGTCACATGACCACATAGATAGCGTGTCGACAACATGCAGCTATCATGCGCCCCCCTCCCCCAGCCCAGTGACCTGGAATGGGGTTCACTGCGAGTGCGTAAAATTCAACCGCGTGCGGTACACAGACACCCCTCTCCCAACCCAGCAGAGACATAGGTCCAGCATTTACACTACTTGCCTACTCACTTCACGTAGTGCAGGCCCTCCAGTGCACAATGTGCAGACCCCCTCCCTTCAGAGAGACAGGCCCATCCTTGCACCACGAGTCTGCGCACTTGGAAGGCACCCCACCCCATGTACAGCACCCTTTCACTCTCAGTAGTGGCACAGGCCCACCCTTACATGACTCATGCCCACCCTTACACTACCTGCCTTCACCTCTCCATAGTGACACAGGCCCACCCTTACACTACCTGCATATTCACTCTCCGTAGTGACACAGGCCCACCCTTACACTACCTGCCTTCACCTCTCCGTAGTGACACAGGCCCACCCTTACACTACCTGCATATTCACTCTTCGTAGTGACATGGGCCCATCTTTACACTACCTGCATATTCACTCTCCGTAGTGACACAGGCCCACCCTTACACTACCTGCATATTCACTCTCCGTAGTGATACAGGCCCACCCTTACACTACCTGCCGTCACCTCTCTGTAGTGACACAGGCCCACCCTTACACTACCTGCATATTCACTCTCCGTAGTGACACAGGCCCATCTTTACACTACCTGCATATTCACTCTCTGTAGTGACACAGGCCCACCCTTACACTACCTGCATATTCACTCTCCGTAGTGATACAGGCCCACCCTTACACTACCTGCCTTCACCTCTCCGTAGTGACACAGGCCCACCCTTACACTACCTCTATATTTACTCTCTGTAATGACACAGGCCCACCCTTACACTACCTGCCTTCACTCTCTGTAGTGATACAGGCCCACCCTTACACTACCTGCATATTCACTCTCCGTAGTGACGGGCCCATCTTTACACCACCTGCATATTCACTCTCTGTGTTGACACAAGCTCCCACTTCCACTACCTGCCTACTCACTCTATGCAGTGACTCAGGCCCACCCTCACACTACCTGCATAATCACTCTCCGAAGTGACAAAGGCCCACCCTTACACTACCTGCATAATCACTCTCAGAAGTGACAAAGCCCCACCCTTACACTACCTGCATATTCACTCTCCGTAGTGACACAGGCCCATCTTTACACTACCTGCATATTCACTCTCCGTAGTGATACAGGCCCACCCTTACACTACCTGCATTCACCTCTCCGTAGTGACACAGGCCCACCCTTACACTACCTGCATATTCACTCTCCGTAGTGACACGGGCCCATCTTTACACTACCTGCATATTCACTCTCCGTAGTACCACAGGCCCACTCTTACACTACCTGCATATTCACTCTCCGTAGTGATACAGGTCCACCCTTACACTACCTGCCTTCACCTCTCCGTAGTGACACAGACCCACCCTTACACTACCTGCATATTCACTCTCCATAGTGACACAGGCCCACCCTTACACTACCTGCCTTCACTCTCCATAGTGATACAGGCCCACCCTTACACTACCTGTATATTCACTCTCCGTAGTGACACAGGCCAATCTTTACACTACCTGCATATTCACTCTCTGTGGTGAGTCAAGCTCCCACTTCCACTACCTGCCTACTCACTATATGCAGTGACACAGGCCCACCCTTACACTACCTGCATATTCACTCTCTGTAGTGATACAGGCCCACCCTTACACTACCTGCCTTCACCTCTCCGTAGTGACACAGGCCCACCCTTACACTACCTCTATATTTACTCTCTATAATGACACAGGCCCACCCTTACACTACCTGCCTTCACTCTCTGTAGTGATACAGGCCCACCCTTACACTACCTGCATATTCACTCTCCGTAGTGACGGGCCCATCTTTACACTACCTGCATATTCACTCTCTGTGTTGACACAAGCTCCCACTTCCACTACCTGCCTACTCACTCTATGCAGTGACTCAGGCCCACCCTCACACTACCTGCATAATCACTCTCCGAAGTGACAAAGGCCCACCCTTACACTACCTGCATAATCACTCTCAGAAGTGACAAAGCCCCACCCTTACACTACCTGCATATTCACTCTCCGTAGTGACACAGGCCCATCTTTACACTACCTGCATATTCACTCTCCGTAGTGATAGAGGCCCACCCTTACACTACCTGCCTTCACCTCTCCGTAGTGACACAGGCCCACCCTTACACTACCTGCATATTCACTCTCCGTAGTACCACAGGCCCACTCTTACACTACCTGCATATTCACTCTCCGTAGTGATACAGGTCCACCCTTACACTACCTGCCTTCACCTCTCCGTAGTGACACAGACCCACCCTTACACTACCTGCATATTCACTCTCCATAGTGACACAGGCCCACCCTTACACTACCTGCCTTCACTCTCCATAGTGATACAGGCCCACCCTTACACTACCTGTATATTCACTCTCCATAGTGACACAGGCCAATCTTTACACTACCTGCATATTCACTCTCTGTGGTGAGTCAAGCTCCCACTTCCACTACCTGCCTACTCACTATATGCAGTGACACAGGCCCACCCTTACACTACCTGCATATTCACTCTCTGTAGTGATAAAGGCCCACCCTTACACTACCTGCCTTCACCTCTCATAGTGACACAGGCCCACCCTTACACTACCTGCATATTCACTCTCCGTAGTGACACAGGCCCACCCTTACATTACCTGCCTTCACTCTCCGTAGTGACACAGGCGCACCCTTACACTACCTGCATAGTCACTCTCCGCAGTGACAAAGGCCCACCCTTACACTACCTGCATATTCACTCTCCGTAGTGACACGGGCGCACACTTGCACCATATGGAGCTCCCCTCTCCCACCAGAGACAGAGGCCCCCTTACACCTCGAGTCTACTCCCTCCCCGTAGTGACACAGGTGCACACTTGCACCAAACGGAGCTCCCTCCCCCACCAGAGACAGAGGCCCCCTTACACTACAAGTCTAAGCCCTCCCCGTAGTGTGCGCTTGGAGGGCATAGCCCCCCCATCCTACCCCTGTGTCTGTCTCTCTTTATCCTGCCCTGGGCTGACCTTTTAACCCAACCGCACTCTGCCCACGGATCACCTTTTCATTCAGCTGCGGGTTGCCCTCTGTGGCCTCCAGCCCCTCCAGTGCCTCCGCCTTGGCTACCAGGCACCTCTCCAACGGGATTCCGCAGCTCAGGCAGTTCCTGAACTGGACGTAGTGGTACTGGGGGTCGTCTCCCCACCAGCCGTACTCGCTGGCCCCCTCCCTCGGGCTTCTGGCCTTGTCGGGGGCTTTGTCAGAGGCCACCATTGCCACCGGCAGAACCCTGTAGGGGCCCGTGGCCCTGCGCCCCCCCAGGGCCCCGCGTACCTAGAGGCTCCACCCAGGTTGGGTGACTCCTCCTGGGGAAGGGCTGCTCTGCACTGATAAACCTATCAAAGTAAAGCCCCGGGGAGGTGGCGGTCCCCGGGGCAGCGTGGGGGGGAGGAGCCCCCCACACATTTTTTTATTAATGAGCCCCGGGGAGGTGGCGGTCCCCGGGGCTGCGGGGGGGCCGCGAGCCCCCCCTGCGCATAATAAATAAAGCCCTGGGGAGGTGGCAGTCCCCGGGGCTGCAGGGGCCCCTGTGGGTCCCGCATATCATTTTCTCATTGCCCCCGGGACCTGGCCCACCCGGGGGCTCAAAGAAACAAAGCGCGGGAGCACACGCTTCGTTTTTTTTTTTCCGGCCAGATTCACGCACCCAGCCCGAATTTGGCCAATTTGTTTTTACAAAAATGCTTTTTTTGGCCCTGGGGGTCCTTGTGGGACCCCCTGAGCAGGCCTAGGGGGTCAGGGTGTTTCTACCCTGCCCCCTTTTCTTGTTTTTTTCCCTTTTTTTACTGTTTTCTTGTGACTCGGTTTTACTGAGTCACAAGATGGCTGCCAACACTTCCTGGTTTGGAGTGTTGACAGCCAATCAGAATCAAGCTCGTGCTCGGGAGGGTTCGCGAATCCTCCGCGGCCCTCAGATATCGATATTTTTATTTTTAGAATTTCTCAGAAACTACTGAACAGATTTACACCACTTAAAAAAAAGCACGCTTTCTGAACCAAGACCTACCTTTTTGCCAAGTTTGGTATAATTCCGTTCAGCAGTTCGGGCTATAGCTTTGTCTAAAGTTCCGATGGAAATTAACATGGGGAAAATGCGTTTTGGGACCCCCCTTTTTTCTCGGCCCCCACTTGACGAATCACCCCGAAACTTTTAAGACAGGAGCTGACCTGAGCGAACCATTAGTTTTGAAAATTTCGTGAAGATTCATCAAACGGCGCCAAAGATATTGGCAAAAGAAAAAATGCTTTTTGAATAGAAACAAGGTCCTAACTATAACTACCTACTGGCGACCGGCAGTAGGTAATATATCTATATATATCTATATATATATATATATATATATATATATATATATATATATATATATATTTAGGACCTAGTTTCCATAGGAAAAGCATTTTTGTTTTGCTAATAACATTGGCGGCGTCTGATGAATCTTAACAAAATTTTCGAAACTAGTTTGCCACGCACTTGAGCTGCTGTCTGGAAAATTTGGGGGTGAGCCATCCAAATGGGGCAGAGAAACGGGGGGACCTCAAAATGCTTTTTCCCCATGCACTTTCCCATGGGGATTTTAGACACGACTATAGCTCGAACAACTGAACGGAATTACCCTAAATTTGCCAAAAAGGTAGATCGTTTGTTATTTGGTGTAAATCTGTTCAGTAGTTTTGGAGTTATTAAAGAAAAAAGATTTATGTATATCTAGGGACGCACATCCTCCATGAATCCTCTGCGAATCTGATAGATCTCTGATTGGCTACCACCAATTTAACCAGGAAGTGGTGACAGCCATCTTTGGACTCAGGACTCAGTCTTACTCCAAAATTGCACAAAAAAAAAAGAAGGGGGCAGGGTAGGAGTACCCTGGCCCCCTAGGCCTGGTGGTGGGGTGACCCCGCCTGGGGCCAAAACAATTGTTGTTTTTATTTTGCTACGGATTCATGGCAAAATGGGAAAAAAGAGCAGTCTCACGCGCTTTTCTTTCCTTTAAGCCCCCCTGGGTGTGCCCAATTCTGGGGGGATTTATATATTTATTTGGGGAGTGGGGGCACGGGTGACGCCCCTCCCTGGGCCGATTTTGGCCTCAGGGACCGCCATCACCCAGGGCCCGGCTGTAGTTTAATGAGGGGGGACACGAAGTCCCCTTCACCGTCAGATTTCGTCCCCGGCGACCGCATACCCCGGGGCCCGGCTGTACTTGCAATTGGGATGGGGGTGCAAGGCCCCCATCTCCCAGGGCCATTGATGGCCCTGGGAACCCAATCGTCCACTGCAGGCTCCTGCTATGTACCGGGCTGCCCACCCTGAGACATACCGGTTTCCCTGCCCTCACTTGTGCGGGCAAGGAAACTGTGTTTGCTCTTGATTGGCGGGAGCAGTTTCAAAGCTCCCACCAAGCGAGAGTAAGCTCGAAGTCCACTCTCAGCTGGTGGGAACTGCTCCCTCTAGCTGGGAGAGGACTTCAGATCTGTTACCATGCCCGCAGTGATGCGGGCAGGGAAACAAATCTTAATATTGCTCCCGCCCGCAGGGAGCAGCAGTTTTAGCTGTTCCCTGTGTGCGGGAGCAATGCTGGCTCTCAATGATGTGGGGAGTCGACTGGGGCCGCAGAGCTCCCTCTGAAGCCCCCATCCGCGATATGGTGGGTGCCCTGCGTGGGATGAAATCGGCTCAGGGAGGGTGGCCCTTAAACATTGGCCGGATGAGGTCCACAGGGCCGAAATGGGCCCGGGGAGGGGTCTGCATTCCCTACTCCTCCTTTGGAATATGGCCGGGTGGTATATATAAATATAGCCATGGGCTCCGAGGGGTGCGGTCCCCAGGGCAAAAAAAGGCCCAGGGAGGGGGGGCATGTACCCCAATCTCCTTAAAAAAGGCATTGGGCCCTGGGGGCCAAACTCAGCCCGGTGGAGGGATGCTGAATGCATTCTTTCCCCTATAAAATGTGCTAGGCCCCAAGGATGGGGTTCTTGGGGCCCAAATCAGCCGGATGAGGGTAGGCTGCATGTTTCGCCGCCCCATTGAATATAGTGCCGGGCCCCGGGGTATGGGGTCTCCCGAGACAAAATCAGTCTAGGGACGGGGTGTGTGGCTGCCTTTAGGGGGTTGGCCAGAGGGCCTTGTGGCCAACCCCATGCCCCTTACGTCAGAAAGCCATGCACAGCGTGAGGTTGGCTGCATGCGCGGGTTGGCTGCAGGGCCTGGCCACAGGCTATGCACTGTGGTGGTAGGATTAACTTAGGGTAATTAAATATTATTTTACATTAAAAAAAACTAGAAATTAATTGAAAAGCCCAAAGGTTAGATGGAAGTTATAGTTAGGAAATAGAATTTAAAAAACCTTAGAAATTCACTAAAAACCCAAAGGTTACACAGACGTTATTGCTAGGTTCAGATTTTATATGCTCAAAACCACAGAAATTAAGCAGTTACAGTTATCTCAAGAAACTATAACTTGTGCCCTCGCCATGCACTGCTTATTACCCCACATATCACAGCAGTCATGACACGTTCTATAAAATCATTGATAATATCACTGCAACATTGCAGTAAAATTATTGATGACAAAAATGTGCATGGAGGAGGCACAAATTATAGTTACTTTAAGGCATGAGTTATAGTTTCTTGAGATAACTATAGCTGCTGAATTTCTATGGTTTTATGTGGGTAAAATCTGAACCGAACTATAACCTCCCTGTAACCTTTGTTTTTTTTGTGATATATATATATATATAATTATAGGGATTTATTGGTAACCCACTAAGGCAGCTCTGTGGGTTGGTGGGAATACTGTTGAAATCTCTGTGCAACCTACATTTTCTAATCTTACCAATTACTACCACTTTCTTTCATACTTCTGGGGTGAATAACATAGTTACCACTAATTTGGCTAATATCAATGTGCATTGTTATTGGGCTATGAAAATGCCAAACAATATGGGTGAAGGCACCACAGAAAATAGAAACTATTACTTATTTAATTACAGAAAATTATGAAGGTGCAAGTGAGGCTCATGGGTCTTATGAGGCCACATTGTAAAGTTATTTAAAACTTGTTCTTTGTTAGGTCTGGTGAAGCCAACCTATTGTGTTCATTAGATAGACTATGGGCATTATGCATCCCTCGTCAACCAATGGGATGCTTGGGTTAGCCACTTCCTAGATACACTGTCAATTAAATCTTAGATCAGCCTAGGGAAGTATTTTAGCCTCACTGATATGCCATTGGCAGTTTGGGTGTATCCTTTCACTTCTTTGGAAGTGCTTGTAAGGTATCACATAAATTGACCTCTGTCTCCTTGCATGACACAGAACTACCCTTAGTGCAACGAGTGCATTGGCACAGGGGATGAGGTGTCTTTTGCACCCCAATAATTGCTGCCATTTGCTTATTAATCAGTCAGTGGTGGAGGACATTTTGCCTGCTATCATTGGGGCCCACAGCAACCTTCCTTTACCACTGCCCCCTGTAATTTTGCCTTAAAATTATATCCAGTTTTGACTCTGCATGTACTATAATACTCAATCTTCCAAAAATCATCAGTGTGGAAAACAATTATAATAAAATTACAAAATAAAATGCATTGTGTGCTATTAAATCTCGCTAATATTGCACTTTTTTTTACAAAAATGATAAGGTAAAGAAAGCCTAGCTCCGGAGCCTTTTCTTTATATTGTCATCACGGGGGCCATGCCCACCAAAACAAATACTTCTGGCTACGGACTTGCGCTGGAGAGAACCTTCATTTACTGTCAGAATTGTGAGATCTTCACCGCTTTTCTTCTTCTATGGAGCCTGTTTCGGAGGACGGATGCTTTCTCAGCCTCAGACCTGCCACTTCTATGAGCAGGGTCAGTTTTCAGGTTTATGGGGCTGTCAGTCAGAGACTGGAGTGCATGAAGGGACTCTGAGGTATTTAATCAGCCAATAAACTCTTTTGTCTAGGACCCGCTCACAGACTCCATCATGTGGACACTGTGGGGGCCATCAAGAAGGAGAGAGACACCAGGCACCCTTCCATAATTCGTTTTTATTCAGCCCTTGCTACCTCACTGCTGCTCGTTCGTATATATATTTCAGCTGAAACGTTCCCATAAAATGTTTCCTATTTTTGTCTGTTAGTAATTTTTTCCTTGATAAGTGAATATTTAGGGCATAATTCACAAACCGCATGTAATAGACCGTACAGTAGTACTTTAATATTATTACTTACTTACTTACTACAAAATGCAATTCACAAACCTATTGGTGGAAATCTCTACATTTGCCTTTCCTATCATTTCTGTGGGGAGATCCAGACATGTGTATGTTTACTACTTACTAGTAAATGGGAGAGGAATCAGGGGGAGGGGCTGGAAAATGGAGAATATTGATTACTGAATGGCAGGGACTCACAGAAGGATAAGGTGAGTTTTAGGGAGGACTAAGGAGAGGTTTAGGGAGGGGCAGACACACTTAGAAAATAGTGAGCCCATTTCTACTGACAAATTGCACTGCAAGTTACTATAGCCAAAAAGGACCCAAACAGTAGCAAATGTTTTCCAGTTTAGACCTGGAGTCAGTCTGGCACTACACATGTCCAAACACTGGCCATGGAAAATATTGAATTCAGGGACTTAAAATAGGTGATCTCAAAAATAAATCAATGTATTTAACATTTCAAAAATATATAGAAATGTAATTTAATGTTAAAAATTATACAAAAATCAATATTATTTTCTGGAAAAATATTTTAACAACCTTTTTTAATTTAAATATAAATCTCACTATTCTGTTAAAAATAATTAAATTAATTCTATGCATAATTTTTGTAATTATTAATATATAATACGTATATAATAAATACATGTAAACATTTTACATTAGGTGGCAATGTATTAAAAAAATAAAAAAATATTTAAATTAATTAAATATTTAACTGAAAATTAAGTCAATAGGGCACTAGCACCTTAAAGAGTTTTTTCTAAATTTAAAATACATGTATAAACTTAATTTACATTAATCCTAAACATAAACATATTTTTCTAATTGTTTTTAAAGTTTAATAAACTTTTTACATTTTTCCTAAACTATACCATAGGGAGATTTTTGCCCAGGAGGCAGAGAACTCTGCCTACATGTGAAAAGTTACTAGTACTAACTTTACACTCATAAACTAAGTCTACACTACAGTAAATTTACCTTCAGAAATGGTGAATAGTCAAAAGTAGTAAATGTATTGCGAAGTGTAAGAGTACATTTACACATGTAGATTTAACTTGTGTGTGAATCTACCTATGTGAATAGGACCCTAATTCATTATTGTATGCGAAAAGCCTACCAAATGATGTCCTCATCATTGCACTTACCAGAGAGTGCATATCTGGAAATTTGGGGGCCGATTCCGATCTCGGCCGGTAGGGCACCGAATCGGATTCGGCTTAACCGGATCCGATTCGGAGCCCTCTTTCCCGACCGATACGTACGTGCGTCCGGCCGAGCGAGTACGATGCGAGCGCATGTGAAATCGCCGACCGACTTGTTCGCGGGTCCAAAGCGCTTCGACCGACTCGCACGGACACCACTCACACCGCGCAATGGAGTCGTTCCCCGGCCGGGCAAGTACGATGCGCGCCGCGAGCAGTCCGACCGACTCGCGCCGTCCGGCTCGAAAGAGCAGTCGGAGCCGGACTTTGGGGGTCCGTGTCGGACCCCCCTGTACGCCTAGCCGCGCGAGTCGCACACAGGGGGGACCCATGGGTCCCCCCTACCTGTGCATGTACGCCGTGAGTCGCTTCGAGGCATACCCGCTGTAGGGGGCACCCTTGTTCGCCTCGCAACCATTGAGTCAATGGGAGCCCGCATACGCGTTGTACGTCCGGCTCCCATTGACTTCAATGAGAGTTCGACCGACTCGAGTCCGATTGCATGCGTGCGCATCGTACTCGTTCGGTCGGACTGCCAGAGTCCGATTCGGTCGGAAATCTCTCCGGGTCCGGCTCGGTCGGAGAGATTTCCGGCCTGAATCGGAATCGGCCCCTTAGTGTAATCCACGCAGTGTAAAGCCTTTTAAAGTCCCCTGAACAGCCACAGTGCTTACACACATTCACCCGCTGACTCAAGGCACTTCACAACTCATCAGTGTACCATGGCTTTAGGCTTTTCTTAGCAGCACAGGATTTCCTGCCAAGTAGGAGGTCTGAGACAGCTAGCCCCACAGCATGCCATTCATTTTGGCATTAGGTGTCCAGTCCTTCCCTTCTCCCTCTCTTCCTGAGGTCCTTAGACACGAGGGTAACCCTTGCTTGAGCAGAGGAGGGGGCTGTGGCCCTTAGGGAGCTTCTCGTACTTCTGCAGGAATCCAGACACATGAGATGGTCAGGCATAGAGAGACCAGCAGATAACAAGTACAACCAGTTGAATGTTGGATGAAACCAATAGAGCACTTGTGAGAACAGTAGAGTAGTAAGTCAGCAGAGTACATGTGAAACCAGCAGAGCACAGGCAAGGACAGTAATTCTCAGGTACAACCAGTTCAGGTGAGCCAGCAGAACACAAGTGAGGGCAGAAAGCACAGATGTGGCTAACAGAACACAAGTGAGATGAGCAGAGCAGCGCTACAACTACCAGAACACATCAGACCTACAGAGCATAAGCAAGACTAGCAGAGCACAGATGATATCAGCACATCTCAGATGAGACCAATACAGCACAGGTGAAATCAACAAAGCCCTGGTGAGCCCATCAGAGCACAAGTAAGATCTACAGAGCACATATGTTGTCAGCAGAGCACAGATGAGACCAGAAAATCACACGTGAAAGCAGGCGACAACTAAGATCAGTGGATCTCCAGTGCAACCAGCTCAGTACAGGTGAGACTAGCAGAGCACATACCAGACCCGTGGAGCAGACCAGACCAGAGAGCACCTGTGAGACCAGCTTATTGCAGGTGACACCCACGGACCACAGTGAGGCAGAACAAGCAAACGTGTGACCAGAAGAACACAAGTTAGACCAACAGAGCACCGGTGCGTCCAGCAGAGCACAGCTGAGTCTAGAAGAGCATAGGAGAGACCAGCAGAGTACAAGAAAGACTAGTATGGCAGAGGGGTGATCGGTAGACAGAAGAGGTGTGACCAGCAGAGCACAACTGAGGCCAGCAGAGCATAGGCAAAGCCAACTGAGCACATGTGAGTTCAGCACCTCCCAGGTGATGCTGACAGAGTATATTTGAGACCATCAGAGCACAGGTGTGATCGGCACATAAGGTGAGGGCAACAGAGCAGAAGTTAGACCAGCAAAACCCAGGATAGATCAGTGGATTTTGGGTGCCACCAGCTTAGTACCAGCGACATTATCAGAGCTTAAGTGAAACTAGCAGAGCACAGATGAGATAAATGCATCGTAGGTGACATCTGCACAGTTGAGATCAGTAAAGTCCTGTTAGGGCCAGCAGATCTCAAGACAAGCCAACAAAGCACAAGTGATGGAAGCAGGGCCCAGGTGCGATCATCAGTATGGGGTGATCCCATATGTGACTAGGACAACACAAGTGAAGGCAGCAGAGTAAATGTGAGGCCAGCGTAGCACAGGTGAAGCCAGCAGAGGTCAGGTGAAGCCAGCAGAGCACGTCAGACCAATAGAGCAGACCAGCACAGCACCTGTGGGACCAGCAAAGTGTAGGTGACACATTCAGAGCACAAGTGAGGACAGAATGGCGAAGATGGGATCAGCAGATCTAAGGTGCTACCTGGTATTACCAGAAATAAACAGGTTAGACCAACAGAGCATTAGTGGGTCCAGCAGAGCACAGGTGAGTGTAAAAGAGCATAGGTGAGACCTGCAGAGGTCAGGTAAGGACAGAAGAGCACATGTGAGTTTAGAAGAGCATATGTGAGACCAGCAGAGTATAAGTGAGACCAGCAAAGAAAAAGGGAGACTGGTAAGGCAGTGGTTTAATCGATAGATGATACAGGTATGACCAGCAGAGCAGATTTAACACCAGCAAGTCCAGCAGCGGCAGACCACCAGCGCACAGGTGAGGCCAGCAGGGCACAGGTGAGGCCAGCAGAGCATAGATAACATCAGCAGTGCTCATGTTAGAACAGCCGAGTACAAGGGAGGCCAGTGAGTAAAGTTGCAACCAGCCTAAGCAATCAGCAGAGTCCAGGTGTGACTAGAAGAGCATAAGCGAGGCCAGAAGAACAAAGGTGTGAACAGCGGAGGGCAAGTATGACCATCAGAGCTCTGTGATGCCACCAGAGCACAGGTCAGACCACCAAAGCTCAGATGGTCAAGTGGGAACTGGATAGCACGTGCAAGACCAGAAAAGCACAGGTGGAAACCGCAAAGTTCAGATGCGAACAGAATAGCTTAGGTGTGACAAGCAGAGCAAGGGAAGACAACCATGTCAAAAATTAGGCCAGCGGTTCAATTCCTATTGTGCCAGATCATCCATTTTTAGAAGGTGAACACTTCACAAGAGAGACCAGAACTCTCCAAATCAGGCCAACAGTTTATAAGTGAAAGAGCTTCTCACAAGTGAGCCGTTTGTGGTGGCAGCGGAAAGCAGCACTACCACAAATGGCGACTGCCTGCAGTAGCCTTAACATAACCCTGACCTTAAAGCACCTTTATCACACCCCACTAGTTGAAAACACTGCCTGTCTGGAGTGTGGCATCTGCTCACCTTTATCTGCAGAGCATTTGAGTCCTTTGGCATTCAGGTATGTCCGGCCCTCCAGGGAGGGGGTGATCTGGGAAGCAGACATTGGATTATTGAACTTGCCCTCCTGGATAGCTTTCAAGACGGTTGCCAGAGTCTTCTTGCTGTTCCACTTGGAGCTGATGTAGTAATTCTTAGCTGCAAACAAGGCCTTTGTGGAGGGAAAAGAAAATCAGATGAAGTAAAGAAACACTACTGTGACCACCTAGAACTCTTTCTCCACTGCCTGGGAGCAATACACATCTCACCACAGGAGAGCCATTAGGGGTCAGGTGACAACTGAACACTGGCAGGAAAGCCTTTTGATTGTAGGTAGGAAAAGGACAACTTTCTAAAGGTTTTTTCAAAATAGTAATATAAAATCCAACCTGACCATAAAGTTGTTTTTAAATTAGTATTAAAATAAGTACTTGGAATATTTTTCTAGCTTCTCCCTAACTAAATTTAGCACTTACTAAATGTAATACTTTAATCCAGCCTATGTGAGAGCCAGCCTTGCCACACAGAAAACAGCATTGGAGGTTTTTCACAGCTAGGACATGTAAAACATTAAATATTCATTGTAACAATATGACATTCGATATGTCATATTGTTACATTACAGCATGGAATGCTATTAGAGTGCACCGTATTATTATGGCATGTGATACTGATCTGTTGATATGACATGCTGTGTGGCTGCATATTGTATTGTTATTTTATGCTATAGTGCCATGCTACAATATGTTCTTATATTTTAACACAAGATGATATGACAATGTTTTTTTACTATGTTTTATGCTATAGCATGAAATCTTGTTATAATGTCATTGTGTATTTATGATATTGTCGGACACTTTTTTGTAGGACATAGAGAAAGAATGTCTGCTGGGCCTCAGCCATGTGGGCGCGTCCTATCATGGCTCTGCAAATTAGGCCAAGTACAGTTCCTTCAGTACATGAAACTCAGTAGTAGCGTTAGCGAGCAGTCAGGCTTTTCAGGGTGGTTAGATTTAGGGTACAATAGACTCATTCTGTTATAGTATGATATGTTATTACATCATTTTGTTCTGTATTGGTATATTGTATTTCGGTATGAAGGCAAAAGTGTAACAACAAATCTGTTTTGATAGTTTTGATTAATCAGATGTCAAACATTTCCAACATGCAGCATTTTTGCATATTTACATTGACATGATAGATTATACCATTTTGCGTTATGTTCTAATCTGGAACAATGTGATCTTAGTTGTTTTTTTGTGGAATATTTTTTTTAGGTTGTAGTAAGCCATTTCAGTAGTTGTATTTCATATTACATCTTTTCTAAAACGTCTTTTAAGAAGAAACCTATGGGTAAATAATAAAATATTAGAAACTATTTGGGACAAATTGAAATTCAAACCACATTACTACCCTTTCAAAGAACATCATGACTGAATCTTTTTAAAGCCAAAATATTGTAAATGCTCACCATAGGTTTTGATTTGTACCCAGTGCTCAGAATAGCAGTCAGAAGAAATTCAATGAGATACGAATAAACAACAGAGTCAGACATAGTGGCTTTTGCTTCCTTATGTCTCTCTGGTACTTTAATTTGAAAATCGTCCTGTGTAAGTAAAGTCTGATAGAGACCAGTAACAAGGATGTAATTATGCTTTTATCATTGAAGAGAAAACTGGAAAATGTAAGCACTATTTTTCAGATTGAGTTGTTCTGAGTAGAAAAAAACATGCTAAACTTGTAGTAAGAATTGCTGTCTTGTCCACATATCAATAATGTCCTTACCAATTTTGTGAACTCTCCTCATAGCACAAAGAACACTGATATTGAAGAACTGAGTCATAGCACATCTTCATGTATGTCTTCAAATATAATTAACATAGAGAGGAACATATTTTTCTGAAAGATAGAACCTAATTTGTGTCATCATCTAAAAAAGACTTGAGCAGCAGAATACACTTTCTAAAGCTTGAAGCTGGATATAATATAAAAGTTAAACACAGGACAATTAAGACTAGCTTCATTTAAAATATTGTAAACTTCAACTATACCAGTGAAAAATACAACTGCAAAATATGAGGTGATAGGAGAAGAACATTTAAAGAATTCAACAAGCATGTATTAAATAAACATATAATATTTTTAGGACGATTTTATTCAAAATGTGCTAGAGAGGCTCAATGCTATAACATTTCACTATACAAAAGTTCAAGGCAGATAAACAAAAGGTGATTTGCAATATCTGTGCACCCTCTCCGAGTCAGGATTTGGGAGTAAGATAGGTGTGTCTGAACACACACACTACCCATATCCAGAAGCACAAAATAATATTCTAGGTAAAAATTCACAACTGTTGTCTCAAGAAAGGATTGAACTGATGATAGAATTGGAGAACCTGTAGTAGCACAAAATAAATATTATTGTGCTCACTGTTTACATTTGACAAAAAATATCAAACAAATTGAAGAAAAGAGACAAAGAATGTAAGGAAATGAAAGGAAAAAACTCAAATCTGACATGTGTCGCCTTTCTATGGACAAGAACAATGCATTTTAAAATGACTGAGATGCTGTAATGGCATCCGCAAAAGAAAGGCAAAAAAACTTTATAAAGAAAATAAGCGTAAAAAATCATGAAATTCAGAGACTTGGAAATTTGTATTAAAAATCTAACAGTGTTCTAAATATTCTAGATACCATGAATCTGGCATGAATATTGGTGGAAGAAATCATTACATTACAGAGAACTCCAGTTATAATCATCCACAGTCTACCAATATTAAAGAGCCAGAGTACTCGTATTCAGTAGAAAATATATTCTGGAATTCTGGTAAATCTTAAAGACAAAATGCTTCAGACCTAAGCAACAGAACAGCAAAAAGCATTCATAATCCGATGAAAAGATAAGTATAAATAAAAGGCAGTGTCCGATAATATAAGATGTTCAAGTAAGACAACATTATATTGCAAGAATAATGATTAGTAGGCCAGAAGATACTTCTTGCTAGATTGTTGATCTCTATAGCTTCATATATTGAAAAGAAATATAGATAATAAGATTTTTTTTAAAGTGTATTAGGTTGCCTTGATAAGATTGGAATGAATTAACTATATAATATAAACAAGGAAAAATCTACATTGTTCGCAAAATTCCTCAATGCATCAAGAAGAACACACTTATGCTTATATCCATCTCATCGAGAACCCAAAACAGATGTTAAATAATTGTTAACCAAGATGATGTATGACTCACATGCTCTGTGAAACAAGAGACAAAAGGGTGTCAAGGTTTTATGATAGGGAGGGGATGTTTTGAAAGTCTGATACTCTGCAAGTGGGTATAAAGGGGGAGTCATCATCAATATATTCAAGGCATTTTATTCAGTCAGCTAGCATCATATAATTAAAAGCCTTGAAAGGCAAAAAGTAATGTCATGTATATGTGATTGGATAAAAGGCCTTTATACAGATTCACTTCCATATTTCAAAGGCAAGAATCTCAAAACAGCTCCTCAAAATAATATAAAATATGAAATCTGTGGTCACCATTCTTGGCTAATATTTCCATGTATCCTCTACTCCCAGACCTTCATAATTTGATGATATAGATCAAGTCACAACATTGAGCTTTGCTGATTTATTGTTGGGCACAATGACATGTCGAATAAAGCATTGTAAACGTGAAAATAATTGAAAAAATAATTTAGGCAACATAACTGAATTTGAATGTCAAAAAGACATGTGGATTTTATGCCAGACACCATAAACAAAAGATATTGGTAAATAATTGAAAGTTGTGCTGATATGATGAGCTAAATATTGAATAGAGAAAGTGAAAGGTAATGTGATTGAGTTTTGAACCATGTATGAGTCACACCAAAACAACAAAATAAATGGTTTACTAATGAAACAACTTGACACTTTATCTCTCAAACCTACTCAAAAAGTGGTCATAATAAGCAATTAATTGATTCTTCAACTTTCATTCAAGATGAAATGGCTTGATCATAGGCACATACTCCTGATGAACTGGATCAAAGTATTAGAAAATATGTATAGAATCATTTACATCGTACTGCTTATTATTTTGATGCAATGCGAAATTCAAACAAGCCAAATGCTAGCTTAGCACTACCAAAGCTTTGTACTACTATTGGACTCAATAAAATAAATTACCTCTTACAGTTGAGAGAAGCTCCAATCCTGTACATATTTAATTTGTTCATGCATGCAGGACTCATAATCAGTGACAGAATCAACCCTATTGTCATAGGACAAAGCTTGAAACTGGTGAGGATTTTCTAAAATACTCAATGCAACTTTTGGAATTCTATGACTAGCGCAAAGATTTGTTTGAAAGAGGAAAACTAGCCATGTGCACTGACATGGTATCAACTATCTTGAGTACATTGTACAGTCCAAGTTCAGGCTTCTAGGTAAGTAAGCACATGGAACTGAAAGACAATCAGTTTATCGCAGACCTTATATTAAAGTCTATGGCGCAAACGCAATAGAAACCATCTCTAGGGGAAGGCACAGTTTATTGGTAACTATCTATATACTGTAAAGATTTTTAGGAGACACTACCTCATGTATCAAGGCCATGTTCCATATCAACAGAAACAATAAACATATCAAGATCCTTCAGCTTCAAAGTGAGCCGAGAAAGCTTCATCTGTATTTATCAAAGATGATACATCTATTGCAACTAGTATCTCAAACAGGTAAGAGATTTATATTAACTCTATGAGAGTAAAGCCAACTATTACAGTGAAATAGCTCAAGAAATAAATACACTAACTGTGACACAGTTACATTACATGGCTTTCTTTTCGGGTGTCGAGACATGTAGGCAAAGTTTTATGATGAGGCTCTTATAGTCTTATGTCTACAAATATGTTTTCCATTTAAGAAAAATGCATATTTGACTACACTAATGGACACTCTTAAAACATACCAAGTGTACACACAGGCAATTGACATGCAGAGTAGCAATTGATAATTAATTGCAAAATGAATGCTGACAGTGAATTGCACATTAGAACGGGTACGCAAATCATTTGATGAGTTGTGTGTAGACTATTTTAGACTTAGGGGCCGATTCCGATCTCGGCCGGTAGTGCTCCGAATCGGATTCGGATTTACCGGATCCGATTCGGAGCCCTGTTTCCTGACCGAATCGTACGTGGGTCCGGCCGAGCGAGTACGATGCAGGCACCCGCGAAATCTCCGACCGACTCGAACGCGGCTTAAACACGCTCCGACCGACTCGTATGGACACGACTCGCACCGCGCTATGGAGACGTATCCCGGCCGGGTAAGTACGATGCGCGCCGCGAGCAGTCCGACCGACTCGCGCCGTCCGGCTCGAAAAAGCTGTCAGAGCCGGACTTTGGGGGTCCGCGTCGGACCCCCCTGTACGCGTAGGCGCGCGAGTCGCACACAGGTACGCCGCGATGCGCATGGACGCGTACACGCTGTAGGGGGCGCCCTTGTCCGCCTCGCACCCATTGAATCAATGGGAGCCCGCGTACGCGTTGTACGACAGGCTCCCATTGACTTCAATGGGAGTCCGACCGACTCGAGTCCGATGGCATGCGTGCGCATCGTACTCGTTAGGTCGGACTGCCAGAGTCCGATTCGGTCGGAAATCTCTCCGGGTCCGGCTCGGTCGGAGAGATTTCCGGCCGGAATCTGAATCGGCCCCTTAGTGAAGATATTTAACTAATATGCATTGGGATACGGTCTAGTGTTAATTATTGATAGTGCTTACATTACTACAAATTGAAACTAGTATCTCTGAATGCTTGTATGTTCCTTAGAAAACACTTGCATAATGATAGTTACAAGATTAAGTTATGATATTTAGGTTAATATTATATGCAGTGTTTTTAGGATAGGGTTGATATTTTAATTAGCAATTATTAATCTTCTTAGAAATAATAAATAATGAACACCAATAGTTTGTTAGGTAGATACTGGAAAATGTACTGTGCCTATCTCATGTGCTATTTATGTGTTCTGTGAAGTCATCTTTCTCATAGTCATTCTACCGGAACAATTTCCAAATGTTGTTGGGCACAAGATTGCCGAATTGACATTTGGCAGCAATAATGCTGCCAAGTACTACAGGAGCCAAATGTTTTGTCGTGTAATTAGTGATGCACATTAATGGATGAATGTGTCCACACTGCCCTGACCATTTAGCTAGTAAAACCATCCCTAGGGAATGGATTTTACAGAATCAATAAAGAAGGAATACTCTGCTGAGCTTCGCTACAGCCTGGCACTGTGAAAAGAAATGAGAGGTGTAGGATACGTGGGAGGCCCTCAAGCCACTGGTTTGATTTGCTAAGATTGTTTTGTAGAATTTTGGATCACCAACCACAGCATCTTTGTGGTATGGAAGAAAATGGAAAATAAACACACCAGACATCTAAAACAGCATGTTGTGAGGTGAAGTGAGGTGTAGCAGAAGAAGAAAGCTTTTTGGGCTCTCCTAAATTTAATGAGTGAATGGATGTTTTTAAAATGCATAGGAAGATTGTTTTAGAGCAGGGGACCAATCAGACGAAGAGAATGGTTTCCCAGTCTAGATTGTTTCAAGCAAGTAATGGAGAACAGAAGTCATTAATTGGATCTCTGACAGAATATCAATTCCAACAATATCGAGGACGTAAATATCGAGTCAAAAATATTCATTACAAAAATATAGTTTCCTATACTTAAATTTTAAGTACAAAAATATTGTTTTACACTAATATCATTTAAAAACATACAAAAATATATAGTTTTTCAATATATATAGCTTGAAATAGTAAATCTTAAATATTTTATTGTATAACAATATAATGTAAATTAAAAATATGTAAGTAACATTTTATATTATATATAAATATATACTTAGATAAACATACACACGTAAATATATTTGTGTATGTATATTTATGTATCCATATATATTATAACACTATTAATAAAAATATATTTTACATTATATGTATTGTTTTATTTACTACTATAAAAAGCATATATATAAAATATATTTATTAAAAAAAAAATATATATATATATAATATATATATACATAAAACATAAATTAACAAATCAATTGTAAGATATTGAATACATTCCAAGATGAAATAAATATAATAAAGACCATTTATTAAAAAAAAAAATTATACAAAACATACATATATATATATATACACATCTATATATATATATATATATATATATATATATATACAAATATTATAAAATTGAACTAATAAACAAATAATAGATATATTTAAACAACAGTAAAAATATTAAAATCTGGAAATTATACATATACTATAGCCACTGCAGTCTGTGCAACAGTAGGCAAAGCTTTGAATGTCAGAGGGGTAACATTTACTATTCCCACTCCAGTCTGTGCAACAAAAGGGAAAGCGTTGGACTCCAAAAGGGTAGAATTTACTATTACCACTCTAGTCTGTGCAACGGTAGGGAAGCATTGGACTTCGGAGGGGTAAAATGTGCTATTCTCACTCTAGTCTGTGCAACAGTAGGGAAAGTGTTTGACCCCGGAGGGGAAAAATGTACTATTGCAATTCCAGTCTTTGCAACTGTAGGGAAATCGTTGAAATCCTGATCGGTAAAGTTTAGTATTCTCACTCCAGTCTGTGCAATAGTAGAGAAAGGGTTGGACTCCGAAGGGGTAACATTTACTATTCCCACTCCAGTCTGTGCAACAGTAGGGAAAGCATTGGACTTCGGAGGGGTAAAAATGTACTAGTCTCACTCCAATCCTTCAACAGTAGGGAAAGTATTTCATTTCAAACACATAACATATATGTAGCATAATCCTATTATTTTAAAACAAATATAAAACCCTTAGGGGGCGATTACAATATGGCCCGTTGGTCGGAGCCTTTAGAGCCGCATCGTAATGGGCCGGTCGGTTTCCTTTCCGGCCGCCTCATTACCATGGAGGCGGTTGGAAAAGAATCCGGCCGGTCATTCCGGCTGGCTTCTCACGGGCTCAGAGAGCCCATCCGCCAGTCGGAATCCGGCCTGTAATCTCAAGGGCGGGTCTTTCTGCCCTTGAGATTATGATCACTGTTTCCGACATGGTTTCCATGCCGGTCTGTCCGACATTGAAACCATGTCGGAAAGCGTGTTAGGGGCCCCCCAGCAGGGCCCCCTTTTGTGCATGGCTTCCGGTTGGAGGCCGAGGGGGTACCTATGGTGCCCCCCTGTTGAACCCTGCACCTTGTGGCAGGCACCTTATGGTGCCTGACACGGGGTGCAGGTATGAACCGCACCTCCTATTTTACTATGGAATAATGCGTTACGGCCGGCTTACAGCCGTAATGAATGCTCCCATAGTGATATATAGGAATGCGACTGAACAGTGTTCGGTCGCATCGGGGCGGTCGGGACCGCCGACCCGGTGACGGAAGGTCCCATGACCAAGTCGGTGTCGGGCGGAAGTGATTCCGCCCAACATCATAATCAGCCCCTTTTATTATGACCCCCAAAAAATATATATAAAAATAAAAAACAATTGAACAATTAAAATGATTAGTAAACAAATTAATAATTATCAATTTTCAAAATGTCATTTATTTATTATCTAATTAAATTACCACACTATGTCCCCAACAAACCTACCAGCCCACACAATATAACTATAATAAATATATGTAACACAATTAACAATCAATTAAATATTAATACTGTAATAATTAATTATTAATGAATTAATAATTAACCTCCTGCCCTATATCCTTACAGACCAGTAGCTCACACCTAATATAAATCTTGAAAATGAAACAATTATTATACATTTTACATAGTTATTAACCAATTAAATAATTATTAAGAAATAGTAATTAATTATAAATTAATCATTACTTAAAAAACTTCCCACCCTACACCCCTACAAGCCCAACAGCCCACGCCTAAAATATATAATAAAACATATAATTATTAAACAATTTACATATGTATCAATTAAATAATTAATGTTATTAATCAATGGTAAAGTAATTATTACTTAATTAACTCCCACCTTATACCCATAAAAACCCAGCAGCCTGCACCTAATATATAACTTAAACAATACAATTATGACACAAATTACATAATTAATCCATTTTTTAATTAGTAATACATGAATAATTATTTGCTAATTAATTATTGTTGAATTAACTTCCCACCCTATACCTGTACAACTACAAACCCAGGAGCCTGCACCTAACATATACCTTAAAAAAACTACAATTATTATACAATTTAAATAATGAATAATCAATTAATTAATAAATTAATAATTAATTAATGATAATTAATTAACTTCCCACCCTACACCCCTGCTACAATATAAATTACTATTAGCAATTAAATTAAAAACTTATAAATCAATTAAAATTAAAAATTATATGTAAAAATGTTATCAACAAATAAATAACACAGAACATTAATATATGAACTAACACACATAAAAATAATTAAAAAACGATATTCTTTACAACTATATTATTAAAGTTGATACTAACCACAATATTATTGAAAACGATATTACTTACCTGAAAAATCAATATTCTTGACGATATTTCTGCAACACGATTTTTTTCTCCAATATTTCTGTAACTCGATATTTCTAATCCTAAATTTTGTCCAGACACCCATTAATTAGAGCACAGATTTCTTGCGGGCCTCTATTGACTAAATCATTCATAAACGGGTGATTTTTCGACACATCAGGGAAAGTGCTTTAAAAGTGATTCTCCACTTGATCAGGGGTCAATGGTGCTGAGTTCCTGCTTGAGAGATATGGTCAGCTTATCCCAGGTGGCATGTGGTATTTTCTGCATCTTACCTAAGGCGGTTTCAGGTAAGCCCTGATAAAGAATGTTACAATAATCAATTCTCAGCAGAATACATGTCAAGACTACCTAAGAATGAAGATGGCCTGGCAAGAACTGGAGGACTTTCCCCAGAAGTGAGCGAGTATTAACATACCCTGGCAACTGCATGAATCTGGGCGCAAAGAGAATGACCTTTATCTACCATCACACCCAAAGATTAAACTTTGATTGCCATGGACTGAACCTCACCATGGATGTGGCTCATAGTGTCATGTGTTCTCTGAGGAGCCCATTGTCGTTTTTCCTATGTTAGCCTAAGTGTGCACAATGTCAGGCCTTTTACTGCTTTGCACATGTAACAAAACATTACACATGGTTTCGTGGTACATTTATGTTATGAATAGACTACATGTTTTTATCATTTGTGCTTTTTGCTGGGACCATCGCGCACAAGGCCAAACAACATCGCTCCTTGTTATTCTCTGTGGTCGGCCACTAGCACCTAGACACAATACAGAAATCCAGCCGCTGTTTTTGCATGCAAACTTGTTATCATATAACACAGGACTTGTTCAAAAATACAGAGCGCGGAGGCAAGCACAATAAGTAAATGTCCAGAGCGGAGAGCTGCAACAGTTGAGGTGTAGAAAGCGTATCTCTTCATAGCAGGTACGGGGTGTGCCACCAATTCGAGAGATCTATAATATAATATTGTTTCCCATAAGCAAGCGTAGGTTTAGGCAGAACTGTCTGCTAACATGACAGGACTTTTCATTGTGTATGGTCCTATAATTATGCCAGTTATATTGTTGACTTGCATGCATGTAGTGATTGCAGCTTACAGATTTTATGAGAGAGCACAGTAGTTTCAATAGCTTTTTGTAAGTTTCATTCATGTCTCTTCTTATTTGATTGTGGATTCGTATGAGTGAGAGAACGAAAGGTGGTGACCTGATACCACGATCCCTGAGAGGGTCGGGAGTGTTGTGTTCTGGGGTGCCAAATCACTTGTTTCTGTGAGGCTACTGTTGACTGGAAGAACGGTGAGTGGGAAAAACCTGGGTGGGGAAACCCAGGTAGCGGCATTGTCATTTTGTCAAAAGGCGGCAACTGGATCAGGCTGGAACTAGCAGGAGCTGGAGGCCACTGGCAAGTGGCAAGCTAGGTGCCCAGGTGCCTACTGATGCGGACGCACTGCAGGCTGCATTAAGTAGGTCTTGGGATGGGTGGGGCTTCTGTTGGTGGGAAGAATGGTGAGTGGGCACAACCAGGGTGGGAAAACCCGGGCAGTGTCAATTGGTCAAAAGGCAGCAACTGGAATTAGGCTTGAACTAGCAGGAACTGGAGGCCACTGGCAAGTGGCAATCTTGGTGGTCATGTGCCTACTGATGCGTTTGTGCTGTGGCCTGCATTAAATGGGTCCTGCGGTGGGCGGGCTTCGGTTGGTGGGAAGAACAGCGAGTGTGATAAACCTGAGGGGGTAAACCCAGGCAGCAGAGGTGTCATTTAGTCAAAAGGCGGCAACTGGATCAAGCAGGAACTGGATGCGGAGTTATCAACGTCTAACCCTCTATTCGCCAATGGGGCTACTAGCCTGTCCACCGAAAAGACGACAATGTGGGGTTTTTACTATTAGGACATGTAAAGTTACTAAAACACATGTCCAGCTTTTTAATATAATGCACTCTGCCTTTAGGGCTCAGTACGCCTGGAAGGTTCAGGCTTTGACATGAATTTAAATGGCAACTGGAAAAGTCAAGTAATCAGTGTAAAAACTGCTCTGCAAGCCAGCAGTGGTGGGCTGGGAGTCTTGCTTTGCTTTGTCACACTTGTGGTAGCATAATAAGTGCTGCATTCTACAAGGGACACTTTTACTTACAGGGCCCGGGTACACCTGGTACCACATACTAGGTACTTATGAGTAAGTTAACTTATGACAATTGGGTGTAAGCCAATTAAACATACAGGGCCTCATTTATTAGGTTTTGCCGTATGGCAGCACTGCAGGCCTTCCTGCTGCGCTGCCCCATGGCAAAAGAAAAGGGCAGGAATGGGCCATATCTATCAGATACGGCTCATTCCTGTCCTTTTCGCCGGTGCACAATGGGCTGCAGTGCGCCAATGCAGGCTCCTTTGCACCATGGCATACAATACTTGTCACTAGGTACACAACAAAATAAAAATAAAAACACAAGAAGGGAATGCCCAACAAAAGATACATGAGGGGAACATAGACAACAAACTTCCACCTCCTGCTAAACACCACAACAGACTGCACAGCAGGTCATCTGGACTCAGCATCTCTATGCACAAGTCCTCACTATTGCAAAGATTGCAGTTTTGTGCTTCACAAGCCCTTGAGCCATGGAAAGCATACCACCTGTCGAGCTGTTCACAATTGAAGGTGCCCCATCAGTCCAAGCACCCAGATGGAAGGATTGGGTAGAAAGGTTGCTGCTGTTCTTTGAGGCCACCAAGGTAGAGAATGCGCAGAAAAGGGCCATGTCCTACACTTAGGTGGCAAGGAAATTCATAGAATCTCCAATACCATCACGGAAGTCACTCCAAAAACACACCTTTGCCTCATCACAGCTCTTAATGCCTCCTTCGAGCCGACGGCAAATAAAGATTATGAACTGTTTGTATTTCGAGAAGCCAGGCAGCATGCGGAAGAATCTATCAACACTTTCTACACACGGTTAAAGGAGTTGGCCAGCATGTGTGGTTTTCTGACGAAAACACAGAAATACATGGCCAAATAATTCAGGGGTGTGCATCAGCGAAGCTCTGTAAACGCATCCTAGAAGAGTCTGGAAGATCTCTGGCAGACATCTGTAACAATGGGCAGAACAAAAGAATTCTCAAAAGCCAGTGCTTCTCACATGGGCGCCGTCTTGAACAAACCACTGAAAGTGGAACTAGTCAACACCGTCACACTGACACCCGGTGCCAGTATGCCCAAGAAAGGTGGTACGAGCCCCAGAACATGCAGCAACTGTGGAAGACCAGCTCACCAACCCCCAGAGTGTTCAGCAAGGGGATAGAATTGTGCAGGTTGTGATAAACAACCATTTCATGAAAGTGTGTTGTTCAAGGAAAGGGAGCACATCGCACACCACAGTGAATGCTGTACCAGAGGTACAAGAGAGAAGCAGTGACAAGGATGACAATGACAAAGAAGAACGCACCATTCACTCCGCCTTTACCTTCAGTGCAAAGCGATACCAAAGTGGATGATGGACGGAGCGTTGGAGCAAATCAAACACTCACCCCCAGTCAACTGATCTGGGTATAATCCATCATCATTCTTTAGCTCACTCCACCACCCCAGTTCAGACATGGCCATATGCAAATCAGTCTGACCCTGTGCCTCATGGGAACAGTCCGATACAAAAGGGGATGATGGACGGAACGCTTGAGCCAATCAAACACTCACCCCCAGTCAACTGATCTGGGTTTAATCCATCATCATTCTTTAGCTCACTCCACCACCCCAGTTCAGACATGGCCATATGCAAATCAGTCTGACCCTGTGCCTCATGGGAACAGTCCAGCCCGAACTGCCAAGCCATGTCTTCCCTGGACCGGAAACAAGCATCCTAGGACCGGTTTCTGGCATTCCAGCCGTCATCAGCCAGGCTTGCTTGAATCCAGTGGCAAAGTGAGCAAGGGACCCACGTCTGGGCATACCCCCGCCAACTTAGGGCGAACAAAGCGATACAAAAGGGGATGATGGACGGAACGCTTGAGCCAATCAAACACTCACCCCCAGTCAACTGATCTGGGTTTAATCCATCATCATTCTTTAGCTCACTCCACCACCCCAATTCAGACATGGCCATATGCAAATCAGTCTGACCCTGTGCCTCATGGGAACAGTCCAGCCCGAACTGCCAAGCCATGTCTTCCCTGGACCGGAAACAAGCATCCTAGGACCGGTTTCTGGCATTCCAGCCGTCATCAGCCAGGCTTGCTTGAATCCAGTGGCAAAGTGAGCAAGGGACCCACGTCTGGGCATACCCCCGCCAACTTAGGGCGAACAAAGCGATACAAAAGGGGATGATGGACGGAACGCTGAGCCAATCAAACACTCACCCCCAGTCAACTGATCTGGGTTTAATCCATCATCATTCTTTAGCTCACTCCACCACCCCAGTTCAGACATGGCCATATGCAAATCAGTCTGACCCTGTGCCTCATGGGAACAGTCCAGCCCGAACTGCCAAGCCATGTCTTCCCTGGACCGGAAACAAGCATCCTAGGACCGGTTTCTGGCATTCCAGCCGTCATCAGCCAGGCTTGCTTGAATCCAGTGGCAAAGTGAGCAAGGGACCCACGTCTGGGCATACCCCCGCCAACTTAGGGCGAACAAAGCGATACAAAAGGGGATGATGGACGGAACGCTTGAGCCAATCAAACACTCACCCCCAGTCAACTGATCTGGGTTTAATCCATCATCATTCTTTAGCTCACTCCACCACCCCAGTTCAGACATGGCCATATGCAAATCAGTCTGACCCTGTGCCTCATGGGAACAGTCCAGCCCGAACTGCCAAGCCATGTCTTCCCTGGACCGGAAACAAGCATCCTAGGACCGGTTTCTGGCATTCCAGCCGTCATCAGCCAGGCTTGCTTGAATCCAGTGGCAAAGTGAGCAAGGGACCCACGTCTGGGCATACCCCCGCCAACTTAGGGCGAACAAAGCGATACAAAAGGGGATGATGGACGGAACGCTTGAGCCAATCAAACACTCACCCCCAGTCAACTGATCTGGGTTTAATCCATCATCATTCTTTAGCTCACTCCACCACCCCAGTTCAGACATGGCCATATGCAAATCAGTCTGACCCTGTGCCTCATGGGAACAGTCCAGCCCGAACTGCCAAGCCATGTCTTCCCTGGACCGGAAACAAGCATCCTAGGACCGGTTTCTGGCATTCCAGCCGTCATCAGCCAGGCTTGCTTGAATCCAGTGGCAAAGTGAGCAAGGGACCCACGTCTGGGCATACCCCCGCCAACTTAGGGCGAACAAGCGATACAAAGGGGATGATGGACGGAACGCTTGAGCCAATCAAACACTCACCCCCAGTCAACTGATCTGGGTTTAATCCATCATCATTCTTTAGCTCACTCCACCACCCCAGTTCAGACATGGCCATATGCAAATCAGTCTGACCCTGTGCCTCATGGGAACAGTCCAGCCCGAACTGCCAAGCCATGTCTTCCCTGGACCGGAAACAAGCATCCTAGGACCGGTTTCTGGCATTCCAGCCGTCATCAGCCAGGCTTGCTTGAATCCAGTGGCAAAGTGAGCAAGGGACCCACGTCTGGGCATACCCCCGCCAACTTAGGGCGAACAAGCGATACAAAGGGGATGATGGACGGAACGCTTGAGCCAATCAAACACTCACCCCCAGTCAACTGATCTGGGTTTAATCCATCATCATTCTTTAGCTCACTCCACCACCCCAGTTCAGACATGGCCATATGCAAATCAGTCTGACCCTGTGCCTCATGGGAACAGTCCAGCCCGAACTGCCAAGCCATGTCTTCCCTGGACCGGAAACAAGCATCCTGGTGATGGATTAAACCCAGATCAGTTGACTGGGGGTGAGTGTTTGATTGGCTCAAACGTTCCGTCCATCATCCCCTTTTGTATCGCTTTGGTCGCCCTAAGTTGGCGGGGGTATGCCCAGACGTGGGTCCCTTGCTCACTTTGCCACTGGAGTCAAGCAAGCCTGGCTGATGACGGCTGAAATGCGAGAAACCGGTCCTAGGATGCTTGTTTCCGGTCCAGGGAAGACATGGCTTGGCAGTTCGGGCTGGACTGTTCCCATGAGGCACAGGGTCAGACTGATTTGCATATGGCCATGTCTGAACTGGGGTGGTGGAAGTGAGCTAAAGAATGATGATGGATTAAACCCAGATCAGTTGACTGGGGGTGAGTGTTTGATTGGCTCAAACGTTCCGTCCATCATCCCCTTTTTGTATCGCTTAGTCGCCCTAAGTTGGCGGGGTATGCCCAGACGTGGGTCCCTTGCTCACTTTGCCACTGGATTCAAGCAAGCCTGGCTGATGACGGCTGAAATGCCAGAAACCGGTCCTAGGATGCTTGTTTCTGGTCCAGGGAAGACATGGCTTGGCAGTTCGGACTGGACTGTTCCCATGAGGCACAGGGTCAGACTGATTTGCATATGGCCATGTCTGAACTGGGGTGGTGGAGTGAGCTAAAGAATGATGATGGATTAAACCCAGATCAGTTGACTGGGGTGAGTGTCTGATTGGCTCAAACGTTCCGTCCATCATCCCCTTTGTATCGCTTTGGTCGCCCTAAGTTGGCGGGGTATGCCCAGACGTGGGTCCCTTGCTCACTTTGCCACTGGATTCAAGCAAGCCTGGCTGATGACGGCTGAAATGCCAGAACCGGTCCTAGGATGCTTGATTCCGGTCCAGGAAGACATGGCTTGGCAGTTCGGGCTGGACTGTTCCCATGAGGCACAGGGTCAGACTGATTTGCATATGGCCATGTCTGAACTGGGGTGGTGGAGTGAGCTAAAGAATGATGATGGATTAAACCCAGATCAGTTGACTGGGGGTGAGTGTTTGATTGGCTCAAACGCTCCGTCCATCATCCCCTTTTGTATCGCTTGTGTCGCCCTAAGTTGGCGGGGTATGCCCAGACGTGGGTCCCTTGCTCACTTTGCCACTGGATTCAAGCAAGCCTGGCTGATGACGGCTGAAATGCCAGAAACCGGTCCTAGGATGCTTGTTTCCGGTCCAGGGAAGACATGGCTTGGCAGTTCGGGCTGGACTGTTCCCATGAGGCACAGGGTCAGACTGATTTGCATATGGCCATGTCTGAACTGGGGTGGTGGAGTGAGCTAAAGAATGATGATGGATTAAACCCAGATCAGTTGACTGGGGTGAGTGTTTGATTGGCTCAAACGTTCCGTCCATCATCCCCTTTTGTATCGCTTTACCTTCAGTGCAGCATCCCAAGGCACACGTCAGCTTCCCCAGTGTCAAATAATCATCTGAACTCAACGGCAGTAGTGGACTCGGGGGCGTCCATCAACATAATGTACGCCGAAGCATATCACTCCATGCAACCACTCCTACATCTACACTAAGCAATGGTTGAAGTATTCGCCTACGGCCAAGACAAGCCACTCAACATAGAAGGTAAATTCCAAACGAGGATAGCGTACAGACCTCATTCAGTAGATACACAATTAAATGTTGCTGAAGACGGCCACGGCATGCTACTAGGATGTAGAGCAGAGGAAGCCCTTGGCATTGCGAGTTTTGCATTTTAAGTATATCAAAAAGCTGTAACTCACAGCCTCAATGATTTCCCCACAGTGTTTTAAGGCACAGATGCCTGCGAGGCAAGGAGGTAAGATTACACATAAACAAATCTGTACAGCCCCTAGCCCTCCAACACCGGCACATTGTCTTTCATATGAGGTCTTCATGAAGCAGGAGGATAACCTGGTGCAATAGATAAGTGTCACTCCCAGGTAATAGATACTCTGGTCAATAAGTGTAATCACCTGTGTGCAATTTATTACCCATTTAGTTTGGTCCGCTGAGCCCCTGTGTACGGCTGCAGTAAAATCAGTAGGTCACGTCAGGTTTTCATACATTTATATTTGTTGATATTATTTGCTGTTGTTTTCAATTTGTTCATTTTTGGGGAGGACTGTAGTGTCGTTCCAGTGACACAACTGGAGCACTAGACTGTTACATGAGTCAGTGGGCATAGGGGATTTGTACAACCACCCTTTATAAGTGTGCTAATGTGGTTTGACCCTGTGACCATGTGGGTCTAGGTAATAAATGTGGGGAGTGGCCGGATGTGATCAGGGAGACCTGTCAGATCTGTATACCGCGTCACACAAATACTGTCTACTCATTGTCATTCATAGGCCTCAGAAATAGTGGTACCTCTGTCATGACCATTGCGGGGATGCACAGCGTGGTAGGGGCAGGCACACACTACTCTGTTTCTGGTGCGACTGGGAGGCGCAAGCTGGGGGGAACTACATTTCCCAGCATCCATGTGGCTCGATGCAGAGGAGGCAACAGAAGTCAGCTGATTGGGTAGGCGGTACTTAGCCTGCTTCGCTCCGCTGCTCCGTGCTTGTCGTTCGTGGTTCTGCCTGCAGCGGCTTGCCGCCCATCTCTCCTTGGAGTCCTGTGTTCTTTGAGAAGCGCCCATTTGTTCTGTTGGTGTGCTTCTTTGATTCTGGCATTCGCTGTCCTCCGGTTTCTTGAGTGACATTCGCATCATTCCCCGGAGGCTTCTTGGAAGGAGCCAGTTCTTCTGGGGGCCGGGACTCACACGGACGTACGTGCATCTCGAGTCTCCTCGCTGTTTGCTCTTCATGCTCCTGTGATGTAACAAGGAGTGTGTTACTTTGTTTCCCTTGCCTTCGGCACAGAGATTTCCTTTGCTTTCACCACGGAGAGAGCTGGGTGTTCCGTGTCCTCTGTCCCAGCAAGTTTCACCCCGAGTTGGAACACGGTGTCTCCCTACTGGCAGATAAGTTATCGGTGGTGCTTGTGCTTGGGATAAACTTGATTATATTTACTTACCTTGTTTTCTATATCTGGCTGGCATTCCTGGATTACCATTTGGATTTGCTTTTTTATGTTGACTTTATTCTATTCATCACCCATCTGCTGTGGCTCCAGGGTCTGCGGCCACCTGCAAAAGACTTTGATGTTGTGTATACTGCGGCCTTAGTGGATGCTGGTGGATGTGAGTTGGGTGTACCTTGATATCGGTACAGAGTGCATTATATAGGGGAAGGTGCGTATGTGTTTATGCTCTCCTTTCTCTCTCCTCTCTTGCATACAGGGTGAGCCTCAACAGCACTGAGTGTAGATGCTCTGAGTGAAGTCTTATCCATCCAGCGCAGTTTGTTATTTTGGCCCATTCCCTTTTCCCCGATACACTGCTCATGGGGTGGTGGTCTTTATTCTTGCTCTCTGTGTTGATTGTTAGGGGAATTGGGGGAAAGAGCTGCTTCCATCATCCCCACTGGGCATTCTCATCGGATCAGTGCCTACACTGACATCGAGCTCCGACAGAACGACAAGCCCACGTTGTTGACCAGCCTGGGTGATGGAACCAAACGAAATGATGCCTTCAGATAGAGGTGCAGGCTTTCAGAGCGGAGAACCAGGACCTACGCAAAGAGATGGGGTCCATGCGCAGGGAGGTAGCAGTGCTAACAAGACAGGGCAGGACAGAGAGCAGCAGAGGGCCTTATATTAAGGAATGGACTCTGCCCCCTCCGGTACATGCCGAAGACTGATTTGCTGATCGCGTAACCTCTCAAGTGTCTGAGGGTAGCGTTCCCATATCGGTATTTTTGTCTGCCAACCACACTGCCTCTCGGGCCGAAGGCGGCAACGTTCCAATCAACGTCATCCAACAACCCCAAATACCATTGGCCCCTCCTGAACGTTTCTTTGGGGACCCAAAGAAGTTTGGAGTTTTCCTGAATCAATGCTGTCTACACTTCTTGTGTAAACCAGCTATATTCCACGACGACCAGGCCAAGACGGCCTTTATGATGTCATACCTAGGTGGGAATGCTGCTAGCTGGTCAATACTGCTGATTGAAAAGGACGCCCCGGTATTGTACAATTTTTCTGCCTTTTGTGATGAGATGAGAACTCTCTTTGATATACGATCCCATCTACTTACCTTGGATAGAGACCTCATCACCTCAAAGCAAGGAAATCATGATCTCTTGACTTACATAACCACTTTCAATCGTTTAGTCATTGAGACAGACTGGCCACCTGAGAAAAGAACCTCTCTGTTTTATCAGGGTTTGCGAAGTGAACTAAAGGACGTACTAGCCCAAGTGGTTCATATGCCCCAGTCTTGTGAGGAATTGATTGCTCTCACAGTACAACTTGATCACCGTCTTTTGGAACGGAAAGGAGACAAAGGGAGAACAGAGCCAAGGTATTATTTACTTCGACCCAGATCTGTAGTATAGGAACCTTCACGCGTAGCCGATGGTACAGAACCCATGCAGATAAATGGACCACATACCGAATACATGGACCTCTTACCGAAGATGAGAAAGAGCGTAGACGTAAACAGTGGTTATGTCTCTACTGTGGAAAGGGAGGCCACTTCCTTAGAGAGTGCAGGGCTCGCACTTGAGCTGCGGAAAAATGAGCAGTGGCTAGAACACAAGCGGTTGTTCAAAAAGACTGGAATGAGTGGGAGACATTGGAAAACTGAAGAGCCCAAGCAAGACCGAGATCCCTTGCTTGAGCATTATAGATCCAGTGATCTCTCCTTTTTTGGCTGATACAGTCCAGACATCTGTGGCTCATATTAACGTGGTGGTCACCCTGTGGTTAGATCCGGAACTTCACCAGAGACTGCCTGTATTACTTGATTCCGGAGCAACAGGCAACTTCATGGACCAAACCTACGCCCAACAATTAGGTATCCCGTGTGTGAAGAAAAGCACCCCAGAACCAGTGAAGGCGGTAGATGGGACAGCCCTGAAGTCGGGTCCGGTGAAATACCACACACAGCCTCTCATTATGCAATTTGGGAATGAACACTATCCAGTTTGACTTGATTGATGCCCCCATTTCCGCCTTATATTGGGAATGCCATGGTTAACCTTGCATGATCCCTGGGTGCAATGGTCTGCCCGTTCGGTGACTATGAACTCTACATTCTGCCGGGATCATTGTATGAGTAAAGAAGATTGCCTACAGAAAGTCCAAGCTACTCAAGCAAGTCATCTCGCAGCCGGATGCAGTATGCCTTTGATTTGTTCTGTTGTGTCAGTCCCGCCGGAGTATCAACAATACCAAACAGTGTTTGACAAACAACAAGCAAGTAAGTTACCCCCCCATAGGGATTATGACTGTAGGATCGACCTGCTCCCTGGAGCCACCATACCCTGCAGTTGAGTGTATGCCCTCACGGAGACGGAAACACAACACCTGAAGGAGTATCTAGAGGAGAATCTCCAACGGGGTTTATTCGACCTTCATCCGCTCCTGCCTCCTCGCCGCTTTTTTTATCCCGAAGAAGGAGGGGGACCTCAGGACATGCATCGATTAGCAGGCCATCAATCGGGTCATGGTAAAAAACCGCTACCCACTACCCCTCATACCCGTCTTGCTGGATCAACTAAAAGGGGCACGGATATTCACTAAATTGGATCTTCGATGGGCGTACCACTTGGTAAGAGTTAGAAGAGGCGATGAATGGAAGACGGCCTTCCGGACCAAATTTGGACTTTATGAATACCAAGTGATGCCTTTTGGGCTATGTAACGCCCCGCCGCCTTCCAATACTTTATGGATGAGGTGTTACGAGGGTATCTTGAGGTCTTTTGTATTGTTTATATCGACGATATTCTGATCTACTCCAACAGTATGGAGGACCATGTTGACCGCGTGAAAGCTGTGTTAGATCGATTACAGAAGAATTCTCTCAATGCCAAAATAGAGAAGTGCCTGTTCCACGTATCAGAAATAGAATTCTTAGGATATGTCATCAATGAGAAAGGCTTAAGGATGGACAACAAGAAGGTGAAGGCCATCACTGAGTGGGAAACCCCCCAGACTGTGAAAGAGGTACAGAGCTTCCTGGGGTTCGCAAACTTCTATCGGATGTTCATCAAGGACTTCTCACGTTTAGTACAACCCATCACCAGGCTCCTGAAAAACGGAGTACGATTCCTGTGGGGAACTGAACCTGAATCCACCTTCCATGAACTAAAGAGATGGTTCACACAGGCACCCATCCTGCGTCATCCAGATGTGCAAAGACCTTTCATCTTGGAGACTGATGCCTCACAGTCAGCTTTAGGAGGAGTACTCTCACAACGGCACCCTGATACTGGACAATTACATCCGGTGGTGTACTACTCGAAAAGATTAACACCCACTGAATGCACTACAGTATTATAAACATAGAGCTACTGGCGATCAAAAGAGCTTGTGAGTAATGGAGGCATTATCTGCTAGGAGCCAACCACACTATCGAAATCTATACAGACCATAGGAATCTGTTAGTCCTGAAAACAGCCAGAGCTCTTACTCCAAGACAATTGAGATGGACTCTCTTCTTCTCTGATTATGATTTCACTATCAAATATCGACCAGGCCCGCAAAACGGAAAGGCAGATTCCCTTTCCAGAGTTCATCAGCCCTTTGATAAAGAAGTTAGAGAACCACTGATTATTCTTAATTACGCAGAGTTCACCTAATCGGAGCAAGCTGTTATCACCTCCGA
Source organism: Calotriton arnoldi (assembly GCA_963921515.1). NCBI lineage: Eukaryota > Metazoa > Chordata > Amphibia > Caudata > Salamandridae > Calotriton > Calotriton arnoldi. The sequence continues at coordinate 201,654 of CAWUFW010001440.1, forward strand.
CACCTTCCTGGATGATGTCAAGGCACAAGTGGAGATGATAGATCAGGACACATGGACACTAGCAAAGCCCCAACTTAGATCAAAAAGGAACAACCTGCAGTATCATTCAGATGCTCTCTTCCTTCCCACAGAAGCCTTACGTATGCAGGCCTTGACATGGACACATGATTCCACCATTGGGGGTCATTTGGGCGCCCAAAAAACCATCAATAAAGCAATCAATCAATCAGGGGTTTATAAAGCGCGCTACTCACCCGTGAGGGTCTCAAGGCACTGGGGGAGGGGGGTGCAGGTCTGGATCAGTCGAAGAGCCAGGTCTTGAGGCTCTTCCTTGAAGGTGTGCAGAGTGGGGGTGCGTCTGATGTTGACTGGGAGCTCGTTCCAGGTTTTTGCTGCGACGTAGGAGAATGCTCTTCCGCCTGCTCTGGTTCTGCGGATGCGCGGGGTCTCTGCCAAGGCGAGGTCGGCGGAGCGGAGGTTCCTTTTGGGTACGTGGAAGGAGACTCTTTCGTTGAGGTATTTGGGTCCGATGTTGTGGAGGGATTTTAGGTGTGGGTGAGTAGCTTGAAGGTTACTCTCTTCTCGATGGGGAGCCAGTGGAAGTCTCGTAGGTGTTGGGTCATGTGCTTGTGTCATGGGGTTCCGAGGACGAGTCTGGCTGCGGTGTTCTGGATGGTTTGGAGCTTGTGTAGCAGGGTTTTGTTGATTCCGGCGTAGAGGGCGTTTCCGTAGTCCAGTCTGCTGATTATGAGTGTGTGGGTGACGGTCTTTCTGCATTCGGGGGGATCCACTTGAAGGTCTTGCGTAGGATGCGGAGGGAGTTGAAGCAGGTGGAGGCGACGGCGTTGATCTGGCGGGTCATGGTGAGGGAGGAGTCTAGAATGATGCCGAGGTTTCGGGCATGGTCTGATGGAGTGGGTGGGTTTCTGAGGGCGGAAGGCCACCAGGTGTTGTCCCAGGTGGTGGAGGAGGGTCCAAGGACGAGGGCCTCTGTCTTCTCCGAGCTGAGCTTAAGGCAGCTATGGTTTATCCAGGCTGCGACGTCTTTCATTCCTTTCTGGAAGCTGAGTCTGGTGTCTTTGGGGTTCTTCGTGAGGGAGAGGATGAGCTGGGTGTCGTCGGCGTAGTAGGATACTATGCTGAGCCCATGCTGTCTAACGATGGCGGCGAGGGGGGCCATGTAGATGTTGAAGAGCGTGGGGCTGAGCGAGAATCCTTGGGGTACTCCGCAGTTGATGTCTGTGGGTTCGGAAAGTAATTGCACTGACTATTGCACTGATTATGCATCATTTCTGGTGGCCAAAACTCCAACAAGATGTTAAGCAGTACGTTAAGAACTGTGCTGTATGCACTCAAGGGAAACCCAGCCACAGTAAACCTGCTGGGTTGCTCCAGCCTCTTCCTATTCCCCCATCTCCTTGGCTTACGGTTTCAATGGACTTTATTGTGGAAATGCCTTCCAGTGGAGGGTATACGGTGATTTTGGTGGTTGTGGACCATCTGACCAAAATGGGTCACTTCATACCGCTGAGGAAAGTGCCTACTTCCTCGGAGTTAGCAGCCACTTTCCTGCAAAACATGGTGCAGCTTCATGGAATACCCGCTGTGCTGATAACTGATCGGGGTTCGCAGTTCACTTCGTGATTTTGGAAGGCATTGTGCGCAGCAATGAAGATAGATGCCCGGCTTTGTTTTGACCAGCTTCCATCCTCAAACCGATGGCAAAACAGAGAGGCTAAACCAAACCCTTAAACAGTATCTGCGATGCTTCACGTTCCAGCACAATGAGGAATGGAGCACTTTGCTTTGGATGGCGGAATTTGCATAGAACAACGCAGAACATTCCTCGTTGGGTTGTTCCCCTTTCTATTGTCTGAATGGGTGCAATCCTAATGTGCTACCCTTCGAATGGCCCGTCACCTCGAATCTTCCTTCTGTGCGAGAACACCATGCACATCTGCGTGCGGTGCACCGAGATGCCAAGGCTCATCTTTCCAAGGCTCTGGCCGATGACAAACGCTTCGCTGACCGGAGATGATCCCAGGAGCCTGTGTATCGTGTGGGGGAGAAGGTGTGGTCGGCAACCAAACATCTTTGTCTAAAGGGGGTCAATAAGCTCAAACCCAAATTCGTTTGGGCCTACCCGATTAGTAGGATCATTAACCCTGTGGCATTGCGCTTAAGCCTGCTGTCTTCTTGGCGAATTCACCCTGTTTTTCACGTCTCTCTTATGCGCCCCTGTTTGCCTCAGACCCGTTTGCCCGTCAGACCGCTCCCAGTTGAGGTAGATGGTGCGGAGGAGTACGAGGTACGGAGCATTTTGGACTCCATGTGGGTGAGGGGGCGGGTTCTCTACCTTGTCGATTGGAAAGGCAATGGGCCGGAGGAGCGTTCTTGGGAATCTGTCCGTAATCTACCTGTCCTCGTCTGCTGCTACGCTTTCATGCTCGTTACCCTTCTAAACCTGGCAGGCCGCCGGGTCGGTGTCCTTTGCGGGGGGTACTGTCATGACCATTGCGGGGGATGCACAGCGTGATAGGCGCAGGCACACACTACTCTGTTTCTGGTGCCACTGGGAGGCGCAAGCTGGGGGGAACTACATTTCCCAGCATCCATGTGGCTCGATGCAGAGGAGGCAACAGAAGTCAGCTGAGTGGGTAGGCGGTACTTAGCCTGCTCCGCTCTGCTGCTCCGTGCTTGTCGTTCGTGGTTCTGCCTGCAGCGGCTTGCCGCCCATCTCTCCTTGGAGTCCTGTGTTCTTTGAGAAGCACCCATTTGTTCTGTTGGTGTGCTTCCTTGATTCTGGCATTCGCTGTCCTCCGGTTTCCTGAGTGACATTCGCATCATTCCCCGGAGGCTTCTTGGAAGGAGCCAGTTCTTCTGGGGGCCGGGACTCACACGGACGTACGTGCATCTCGAGTCTCCTCGCTGTTTGCTCTTCATGCTCCTGTGATGTAACAAGGAGTGTGTTACTTTGTTTCCCTTGCCTTCGGCACAGAGATTTCCTTTGCTTTCAGCACGGAGAGAGCTGGGTGTTCCGTGTCCTCTGTCCCAGCAAGTTTCACCCCGAGTTGGAACACGGTGTCTCCCTACTGGCAGATAAGTTATCGGTGGTGCTTGTGCTTGGGATAAACTTGATTATATTTACTTACCTTGTTTTCTATATCTGGCTGGCATTCCTGGATTACCATTTGGATTTTCTTTGTCATGTTGACTTTATTCTATTCATCACCCATCTGCTGTGGCTCCAGGGTCTGCGGCCACCTGCAAAAGACTTTGATGTTGTGTATACTGCGGCCTTAGTGGATGCTGGTGGATGTGAGTTGGGTGTACCTTGATATCGGTACAGAGTGCATTATATAGGGGAAGGTGCGTATGTGTTTATGCTCTGCATTCTCTCTCCTCTCTTGCATACAGGGTGAGCCTCAACAGCACTGAGTGTAGATGCTCTGAGTGACGTCTTATCCATCCAGCGCAGTTTGTTATTTTGGCCCATTCCCTTTTCCCCGATACACTGCTCACAGGGTGGTGGTCTTTATTCTTGCTCCCTGTGTTGATTGTTAGGGGAATTGGGGGAAAGAGCTGCTTCCATCATCCCCACTGGGCGATCTCATCGGATCAGTGCCTACACTGACATCGAGCTCCGACAGAACGACAAGCCCACGTTGTTGACCAGCCTGGGTGATGGAACCAAACGAAATGATGCCTTCAGATAGAGGTGCAGGCTTTCAGAGCGGAGAACCAGGACCTACGCAAAGAGATGGGGTCCATGCGCAGGGAGGTAGCAGTGCTAACAAGACAGGGCAGGACAGAGAGCAGCAGAGGGCCTTATATTAAGGAATGGACTCTGCCCCCTCCGGTACATGCCGAAGACTGATTTGCTGATCGCGTAACCTCTCAAGTGTCTGAGGGTAGCGTTCCCATATCGGTATTTTTGTCTGTCAACCACACTGCCTCTCGGGCCGAAGGCGGCAACGTTCCAATCAACGTCATCCAACAACCCCAAATACCATTGGCCCCTCCTGAACGTTTCTTTGGGGACCCAAAGAAGTTTGGAGTTTTCCTGAATCAATGCTGTCTACACTTCCTGTGTAAACCAGCTATATTCCACGACGACCAGGCCAAGACGGCCTTTATGATGTCATACCTAGGTGGGAATGCTGCTAGCTGGTCAATACTGCTGATTGAAAAGGACGCCCCGGTATTGTACAATTTTTCTGCCTTTTGTGATGAGATGAGAACTCTCTTTGATAGACGATCCCATCTACTTACCTTGGATAGAGAACTCATCACCTCAAAGCAAGGAAATCATGATCTCTTGACTTACATAACCACTTTCAATCGTTTAGTCATTGAGACAGACTGGCCACCTGAGAAAAGAACCTCTCTGTTTTATCAGGGTTTTGAAGTGAACTAAAGGACGTACTAGCCCAAGTGGTTCATATGCCCCAGTCTTGTGAGGAATTGATTGCTCTCACAGTACAACTTGATCACCGTCTTTTGGAACGGAAAGGAGACAAAGGGAGAACAGAGCCAAGGTATTATCTACTTCGACTCAGACCTGTAGTATAGGAACCTTCACGCGTAGCCAATGGTACAGAACCCATGCAGATAAATGGAATACATGGACCTCTTACCGAAGATGAGAAAGAGCGTAGACGTAAACAGTGGTTATGTCTCTACTGTGGAAAGGGAGGCCACTTCCTTAGAGAGTGCAGGGCTCGCACTTGAGCTGCGGAAAAAGGAGCAGTGGCTAGAACACAAGCGGTTGTTCAAAAAGACTGGAATGAGTGGGAGACATTGGAAAACTGAAGAGCCCGAGCAAGACCGAGATCCCTTACTTGAGCATTATAGATCCAGTGATCTCTCCTTTTTTGGCTAATACAGTCCAGACATCTGTGTCTCATATTAACGTGGTGGTCACCCTGTGGTTAGATCCGGAACTTCACCAGAGACTGCCTGTATTACTTGATTCCGGAGCAACAGGCAACTTCATGGACCAAACCTACGCCCAACAATTAGGTATCCCGTGTGTGAAGAAAAGCACCCCAGAACCAGTGAAGGTGGTAGATGGGACAGCCCTGACGTCGGGTCCGGTGAAATACCACACACAGCCTCTCGTTATGCAATTTGGGAACGAACACTATCCAGTTTGACTTGATTGATGCCCCCCATTTCCGCCTTATATTGGGAATGCCATGGTTAACCTTGCATGATCCCTGGGTGCAATGGTCTGCCCGTTCGGTGACTATGAACTCTACATTCTGCCGGGATCATTGTATGAGTAAAGAAGATTGCCTACAGAAAGTCCAAGCTACTCAAGCAAGTCATCTCGCAGCCGGATGCAGTATGCCTTTGATTTGTTCTGTTGTGTCAGTCCCGCCGGAGTATCAACAATACCAAACAGTGTTTGACAAACAACAAGCAAGTAAGTTACCCCCCCATAGGGATTATGACTGTAGGATCGACCTGCTCCCTGGAGCCACCATACCCTGCAGTTGAGTGTATGCCCTCACGGAGACGGAAACACAACACCTGAAGGAGTATCTAGAGGAGAATCTCCAACGGGGTTTATTCGACCTTCATCCGCTCCTGCCTCCTCGCCCCTTTTTTATCCTGAAGAAGGAGGGGGACCTCAGGACATGCATCGATTAGCAGGCCATCAATCGGGTCATGGTAAAAAACCGCTACCCACTACCCCTCATACCCGTCTTGCTGGATCAACTAAAAGGGGCACGGATATTCACTAAATTGGATCTTCGATGGGCGTACCACTTGGTAAGAGTTAGAAGAGGCGATGAATGGAAGACAGCCTTCCGGACCAAATTTGGACTTTATGAATACCAAGTGATGCCTTTTGGGCTATGTAACGCCCCCGCCACCTTCCAATATTTTATGGATGAGGTGTTACGAGGGTATCTTGAGGTCTTTTGTATTGTTTATATCGACGATATTCTGATCTACTCCAACAGTATGGAGGACCATGTTGACCACGTGAAAGCTGTGTTAGATCGATTACAGAAGAATTCTCTCAATGCCAAAATAGAGAAGTGCCTGTTCCACGTATCAGAAATAGAATTCTTAGGATATGTCATCAATGAGAAAGGCTTAAGGATGGACGACAAGAAGGTGAAGGCCATCACTGAGTGGAAAACCCCCTAGACTGTGAAAGAGGTACAGAGCTTCCTGGGGTTCGCAAACTTCTATCGGATGTTCATCAAGGACTTCTCACGTTTAGTACAACCCATCACCAGGCTCCTGAAAAACGGAGTACGATTCCTGTGGGGAACTGAACCTGAATCCACCTTCCAGGAACTAAAGAGATGGTTCACACAGGCACCCATCCTGCGTCATCCAGATGTGCAAAGACCTTTCATCTTGGAGACTGATGCCTCACAATCAGCTTTAGGAGGAGTACTCTCACAACGGCACCCTGATACTGGACAATTACATCCGGTGGTGTACTACTCGAAAAGATTAACACCCACCGAATGCACTACAGTATTATAAACATAGAGCTACTGGCGATCAAAAGAGCTTGTGAGTAATGGAGGCATTATCTGCTAGGAGCCAACCACACTATCGAAATCTATACAGACCATAGGAATCTGTTATTCCTGAAAACAGCCAGAGCTCTTACTCCAAGACAATTGAGATGGACTCTCTTCTTCTCTGATTATGATTTCACTATCAAATATCGACCAGGCCCGCAAAACGGAAAGGCAGATTCCCTTTCCAGAGTTCATCAGCCCTTTGATAAAGAAGTTAGAGAACCACTGATTATTCTTTTTTTTTTTTTATAATTCTTTTTATTAAACATAAATCGGTTCAAATAAACATTACAGAGGGTTAGCCAGATCGTACATTGCAGTCGATACAGGAGGAAATGTGTCAAATTACTACATAGTAGAGGAATGTCACGGGGTGTGGGGGCCATTTTGTTCATGACAACTAGGTGGCACACAAATCTCTCCACGGTAGGCATTCCAGGGGCTCCATACCCGGGACCATTTTTTGGGGCACCCTCTTGCCAGGTAAACTGTTTTCTCCCGAAACATGCACCAGTAAAGGTTCTTTTCCCATGCTTCTAGTGTGGGTGGGTGTGCGGCCCCCCATAGTTGAGCAATGTTGCGTTTTGCCAGCTTAAACCCCAGCATAGCCCACTGTGTCTGATTAGCGTTTAGGTCTGTAGGTTCCCAGAGATTGAGGAGGCATCGTCTTGCCTCTGGGCGGAGGTGAACCTGCAATACCGCATTGATAGTGTCGTGGATCTTGAGCCAGAAGGATATGATATGTTCGCACTCCCAAATTATGTGCATGAATGTCCCCACGTGACCACAACGCCGTTTACAGTTCCCATTATCAGACCACCCCATGTGTACCAATCGGGGCCCTGTTATATATATTCTGTGGAGGATTTTAAGTTGTACCAGCCTCAAACGTGCCAGGATAGCGACCACTCTGGGGGAAGACACCGCCAACTGCCAGTCCTCATCATCCACCTCCACTCCATCCTGCGTCCATTTCTCACGCAGTGATTGAAGGGGATTCTCCATGTTGTTAATTAACTTTTTGTAAATCAGGGAGATAGTTTTCTCGGGAAGGTGGCCGTCTAAAATTCTATCCTCCAGTGGAGAAGCCTCTGGAGGGAGAGTCCCCTTAGGCAGAGAAGACTGCAGTGAGTGCAGGACTTGTAAGTAGCGGAAATACTCAGTGTCTGCCAGTTCGTAGTCCGCCTGGAGCATGTTAAAGGATTTGACCCCTCCGACCCCCCAAAGGTCTCTAATTTGTGAGATACCAATAAGGTCCCATCTGTCAAAACCCTTCGATCTCCACAAGTCACTCAATCTTTCTGAGTCCCAAAGTGGGGTGGCTAATGTCAGTGTATTTTTCCATCCCAATGAAGTAGTGACGTCATGCCAAATTTGAACAGAATGTTTGGTGGGGCCAGTCAAGGTGTATCGTCTGGGCCGTGAGTATAACGCTCTGTTATAATTGCCGCCTGGGAGAAGCCATTTATCCATGGCATATCCGGGATCGTCTACACGGCCATATATGCCGTGGTTGATGGATGCTAGGTGGGCTGCCCAGTAGTATTTCTTGATATCCGGGAGGCTAATACCTCCGTCATACCAATTTAGTGTTAGTTTATTCAGGGCGATTCGAGGTTTTCCATCCCACAACAGGTCCCTCTGTAGACCCTCAATTTCCTTAAAATATTTGGCGGGAACAGGGTCCAGGGTGTTTTGCAGGGTGTATAAGAATCTAGGCAGGGACATCATTTTAAATAGGGCGGCCCTGCCCAGGAGGGAGAGGGGCAGCGACCTCCAGCTGGCAATATCACTTTTAAGCTTACGGAGGGGGGGAAGAAGGTTTTGAGTATACCGGACTGAGGGATCTAGTGAAATGAAAATCCCTAGATATTTGAAGCCTGTCGTGTTGATTTGTATTGGGCAGTGTTTGGGAGGGACGGGTGGATCTCCCCACAGAGTAAACAAAAGCGACTTACTCCAGTTGACAGTGAATCCAGAGTATCGACCGAATACCGCCAGGATATCTAAGACCACTATGAGGGATTTCCTAGGGGAGGCCAGATAGAGCAATAAGTCGTCTGCGTAGAGTGAGACACGGTCCTCCCAGCCGGGGGACCATTTTAATCCCCGTATCCTGGGATCCCATCGGATCCAGGCTGCTAAAGGCTCCAGGGCCAGGGCGAAGAGGAGGGGCGAAAGCGGGCAACCCTGACGGGTCCCCCGACTCAGGTGGAAGGCAGCCGATAACTTATTGTTGACCACCACTTGGGCTAGGGGTTCATTATACAGAAGACGTACCCAGTTTATGTAATTAGGGCCGAAACCCATTTTTGCCAATACTGCCCAAAGGTAAGGCCATTCAATAGTGTCGAATGCCATGGTTGCGTCCAGGGACACGATCATTGCTGGTTCTCGGAGGGTATGTGCTCTAGCTATTACTCCATGGACTCGACGCAGATTCAGGGCCGTATTGCTGTGCGGCATAAAGCCGGATTGATCTGGGTGTACTAAAGCACTAATGACCTTGACCAAGCGATTGGCCAAGAGCTTGGCGAGGATTTTAGGTTCGGCGTTTAGGAGGGAAATTGGCCGGTAGGAACTACAGTCCGTTCTGGGTTTCCCTTCTTTATGGATGGTGACTATGGTGGCCATCCTCTGTTCCCTGGGCAATGTTCCCGTCTCCAGCGATTCCTCAAACATAGATTTTAAGTGGGGGGAGAGTTTATCGGGTCGCAGCTTATAGAGCTCGATGGGGAGTCCATTAGGGCCGAGAGCCTTCCCCGATTTTAATGAGCGGATCGATTGCGCTATCTCGTCTGGAGTCAAGTCACTGTCCAGGAAGTCACAGTTTTCTAAGGAGAGGCGGGGGAGTTTGATGTCATGCAACAATTCCTGAGAGTCCTCCTCCGTATAGGAGGCCACTGTCGTGTAAACCGTTTGGTAATAGCTGGCAAAGCTATCGACTATCTCCTGTGGATCCATGACGGGTACGTCTCCTTCCACCCTAAGCTCTGGCACCAGTCTGCTCGCCCACTCCCGTTTGTCTAGCCATGCTATAAGCTTCCCTGCTTTATCGCCCAGGTCATAGAGTCTACCCAGTCGCTCCCTCCCCAGGTTTTTGGCTTTGTCAGTGACTAAGGCCTTGTAGCTGTGTTGTTTCAGGCTCAGGAGGTGTAGCTTCTCTGGTGTCACCCCAGACTCCAGGTCACTCTCCAAACTATAGATTTCAGCCTCGATGTCCAGGACTTCTTTCTGTTTTTCTTTTTTCTCACCCGAGATCAGTGATAGCGCCTGTCCCCGAATTACAGTCTTAAATGCTTCCCATAGGGACTGGGATGAGGACACCGTCCCCTCATTATCTGAGAAGTAATTATCCATGGCTTCAATAAGGGTTGTACGGATTTTGGGATTGCGAAGGTACCAAGGATTAATTGGGGCTAGTCTTCCTATCTTGTTCTGATGGAGGACCATGTGGAGCCATATTGGTGAGTGATCGGAGATGCCTCTAGCAAGGTGTTTGATTTCGTGTATAAGGGATGCTTGTGCGGCTGGCAGTAAACAGTAGTCTAGGCGGGAAAGGGTATGGTGTGCCCCGGAGTGAAAGGTGTGCTGTACCTGTTCCGGGTGATAAGTTCTCCAACCATCGACTAGCCCCATAGCTTCTAGAAAATCAGGTAGCCAGCGGGAAGCGAACCCCACCTCCCGCGGGGGATAGCGGTCCAGTGTGCCCGAGACCACTGCGTTAAAGTCGCCTCCGAGGACCATAAGGCCGTCTGGAATGGAGAGGAGGACCGTACCCAGGTCCGCAAAGGTGGTGCCCTGCAGGCCTGGAGGAACATATATGGACATGAGAGAGAGAAGACGGCCCTCCCACGTTCCCGTAATTCCAACGTATCTGCCCCGATCATCCGCCCACGTGGAGCCTATAGCAAGGGGGAGTGTGTTTTTCATCATAATGCCCACCCCTCTGGAGCCAGATGTGAACCCCGCGTGTGCCACCATTTTGTATCCCCCCCTATGCATTACCCTAAACAGATTACCAACCAGATGCGTCTCCTGGAGCAGGACAATATCTGGAGATCGCTGTTTTAGGTACTGGAGAACTATACTGCGCTTAATCTTGTCCCCAAGCCCGTTGACATTCCAACTTAATATCTTAATTTTCCCGTCCCCCATCACATATGTCGTACGATTTGATGGACTCTGAATTTTTAAGAGTAACAAAGTCGACACCCCCTCTGCAGAGGAAACCATAGTTAACACCGATGCACAATTCACAACATACAATAAGCAAAAATTCCCCCACCCAACAACCCCCCACCCTGCTGCCCTGCACTCTGGGCGTAGAACTGCCCATTTCGAACTTGCAGAGTGCCTGTCGCCCTAGCAAAAAACTAAAAGTAGAAGAAAATAGGGGTGTGGCCGTCCGTACCTCTGTCCCCTGTAGAAATTAAAGTCTGTAACCCCAAGGAAAAATCACACCTCAAGGTCTTGAGTTTTAACAGTCGCGAAGAAGTTCCTCCCGGGCCGCCGACTGCGTGGCCGCCCAGTGCTTAACCCAGGCCGGTTATGGGCCAAAAGCGTCCCAATGGCATCAACTCTCTACCACAGTGTCTCATCCGGTAGGGTGCAGTGAAGTCTCCTCTCTGGGACGACGATCTTGTGGGCTTGGGGTCTTCCTGCTTTCAATCCAGTCCGCCACCTCTTCAGGGTGCTCGAAAAACCACGTCAGCCCCTCCGACTCGACCCGCAACCGTGCCGGAAACAACATGGAGTACTTCAGGCCCCGCTCTCGAAGCTCCCTCTTCACTACAAGGAAGGTACGCCTCATCTTTTGCACCCTCTGAGTGAAGTCCGGAAAGAAGGTGATGTCTGCGTTTTCATAGCGGAGTGGGGCTCCTGTCCTAGCATTCTGGAGGATTACATCTCTGTCCCGGAAGTTCAACACTCTCGCCAGCATAGGGCGCGGAGGAGCCCCGGGTTTCAGACGCCCCCCCCGGTACCCTGTGGGCCCTCTCGATGACGAAAAATCAGCTGAGACCCTTGGGTTGGAGGTGTTTTAGGATAAGGTCTTCAACGAAGAGGTCCGGGGACTGCCCCTCCGCCCGCTCCGGAACTCCCAGAATACGTAGGTTGTTGCGGCGAAGACGCCCTTCATAATCATCCAGTTTCATTTCCGTGAATTTACGGAAATTCTGCAAGTCCGAGACCTCCCCCTGAAGCTTTGCGACGTCTCCCGTCAAGCTGGTCGCAGGGATTTCCACCTGCTTGACCTTCTCCTTAAATGTAGCAAGGTCTGCTCTAATTAGGTTCACGTCGATTGCGATAGTGTCCATTTTGTGTTCAAGAGAGGTCTTGACACTTGTGATGGCCTCCATAACGTCTTTGAAGGAAAGTTCTCGTTCCTCTTCTTCTTGGTCCCCCAGGGGTCTACCTCTGGATTGACGGTCCTGTATCATGTCTTTGGGCATTGTGTAGCGATCTAGTTTATTAGTCTGTGTTGGTTTAGAACCTCTCGATCCTGGGGGCTTGTTTTTATCCATTATGTCCTCTCCTCGCCGCGCAAAGGGCTTATGTCGGAATTCAATGGGGTATATATGACCCCGGTAATCAGGAGGGAGCTGGCTGATAGTGTGTCCGGCCGGTGGTCCAAAGATAGAGGCAGGGGGGGGCCCACGGCAGTAGGATGTTAGCGGGTGGTCCACGCGCACCCAGATCACGGTATGGCCGGCGGCGCTGATTAAGGAGGCATCTTATGTGGGAGCTGATCGCCTGCTCCGTCCTGTAAGCGATTGCGGAGGCCCACTGGTAAGAGGCGTAGGGCAGGTCGGCACAAACACTCTCCCTGTCTCGTCGACTGGGCTTTCTCAACGAGTCTGAAGTCCTTGGCGCCTCCTCACAGTATGCCAATGGGGGGGGGAAACACCGATGTGCGCAGCGCCACCCCAGCGCCGGCTGAAAGCGGACAGATCAGTGAGGGGGGGGAACAGGGGCCCCCGGCAATTCCACTCCGAGGCGCTGCCCCAGGACACCCCGGCACCCCACCTCACCTCTAGGTCGCGCCGCAGTATGCAGGTCTTGCGCCGCAGAGCAATGGCGTCCCGGACCTCCGCGTCGATCTCCGTGACGGTGAGGGCTGCTGCGGGTGTTTCTCGCCAGGACCGCTTGCCAATCACTCCGTTTGTGTCGCTTCGGAGTGCGGGTGAATCACAAGGCCTTCAGCCAGGCCCGCAGCTACGGCCAGGACAGACGGCTCCGCCCCTCCACTGCCGCGGTGTCGTCGGCACTGCGCTCCCCGGTCTCAGCGAAGATAGGCTCCACTTAGTCTGCCCCGGTTTCTCGGGGCACAGGCGTTTGCTGGGCTTGGGGTTGGTAGAAATCCCCTTCGGCAGACCTCCGGTGTATTCTCTATTCCTCGGGGGGAGCGGATCAGTGCGGCAGATAGTCGTATGGGAGCAGGGTTTACGGAGCTACAGCGTTAGGCGGCCATTGCGCTTCGTTGCTTGGCCACGCCCCCACTGATTATTCTTAATTACGCAGAGTTCACCTGTTCGGAGCAAGCTGTTATCACCTCCGACACCTTCCTGGATGATGTCAAGGCACAAGTGGAGATGATAGATCAGGACACATGGACACTAGCAAAGCCCCAACTTAGATCAAAAAGGAACAACCTGCAGATGCTCTCTTCCTTCCCACAGAAGCCTTATGTAAGCAGGCCTTGACATGGACACATGATTCCACCATTGGGGGTCATTTGGGCGCCCAAAAAACCATCAATAAAGCAATCAATCAATCAGGGGTTTATAAAGCGCGCTACTCACCCGTGAGGGTCTCAAGGCACTGGGGGAGGGGGGTGCAGGTCCGGATCAGTCGAAGAGCCAGGTCTTGAGGCTCTTCCTGAAGGTGTGCAGAGTGGGGGTGCGTCTGATGTTGACTGGGAGCTCATTCCAGGTTTTTGCTGCGACGTAGGAGAAGGCTCTTCCGCCTGCTCTGGTTCTGCGGATGCGCGGCGTCTCTGCCAAGGCAAGGTCGGCGGAGCGGAGGTTCCTTTTGGGTACGTGGAAGGAGACTCTTTCGTTGAGGTATTTGGGTCCGATGTTGTGGAGGGATTTTTAGGTGTGGGTGAGTAGCTTGAAGGTTACTCTCTTCTCGATGGGGAGCCAGTGGAAGTCTCGTAGGTGTTGGGTCATGTGCTCGTATCATGGGGTTCCGAGGACGAGTCTGGCTGCGGTGTTCTGGATGGTTTGGAGCTTGTGTAGCAGGGTTTTGTTGATTCCGGCGTAGAGGGCGTTTCCGTAGTCCAGTCTGCTGATTATGAGTGTGTGGGTGACGGTCTTTCTGCATTCGGGGGATCCACTTGAAGGTCTTGCGTAGGATGCGGAGGAGTTGAAGCAGGTGGAGGCGACGGCGTTGATCTGGCGGGTCATGGTGAGGGAGGAGTCTAGAATGATGCCGAGGTTTCGGGCATGGTCTGATGGAGTGGGTGGGTTTCTGAGGGCGGAAGGCCACCAGGTGTTGTCCCAGGCGGTGGAGGAGGGTCCAAGGACGAGGGCCTCTGTCTTCTCCGAGCTGAGCTTAAGGCAGATATGGTTTATCCAGGCTGCGACGTCTTTCATTCCTTTCTGGAAGCTGAGTCTGGTGTCTTTGGGGTTCTTCTTGAGGGAGAGGATGAGCTGGGTGTCGTCGGCGTAGTAGGATACTATGCTGAGCCCATGCTGTCTAACGATGGCGGCGAGCGGGGCCATGTAGATGTTGAAGAGCGTGGGGCTGAGCGAGAATCCTTGGGGTACTCCGCAGTTGATGTCTGTGGGTTCGGAGAGTAATTGCACTGACTATTGCACTGATTATGCATCATTTCTGGTGGCCAAAACTCCAACAAGATGTTAAGCAGTACGTTAAGAACTGTGCTGTATGCACTCAAGGGAAACCCAGCCACAGTAAACCTGCTGGGTTGCTCCAGCCTCTTCCTATTCCCCCATCTCCTTGGCATACGGTTTCAATGGACTTTATTGTGGAAATGCCTTCCAGTGGAGGGTATACGGTGATTTTGGTGGTTGTGGACCATCTGACCAAAATGGGTCACTTCATACCGCTGAGGAAAGTGCCTACTTCCTCGGAGTTAGCAGCCACTTTCCTGCAAAACATGGTGCAGCTTCATGGAATACCCGCTGTGCTGATAACTGATCGGGGTTCGCAGTTCACTTCGTGATTTTGGAAGGCATTGTGCGCAGCAATGAAGATAGATGCCCGGCTTTGTTTTGACCAGCTTCCATCCTCAAACCGATGGCAAAACAGAGAGGCTAAACCAAACCCTTAAACAGTATCTGCGATGCTTCACGTTCCAGCACAATGAGGAATGGAGCTCTTTGCTTTGGATGGCGGAATTTGCATAGAACAACGCAGAACATTCCTCGTTGGGTTGTTCCCCTTTCTATTGTCTGAATGGGTGCAATCCTAATGTGCTACCCTTCAAATGGCCCGTCACCTCGAATCTTCCTTCTGTGCGAGAACACCATGCACATCTGCGTGCGGTGCACCGAGATGCCAAGGCTCATCTTTCCAAGGCTCTGGCCGATGACAAACGCTTCGCTGACCGGAGATGATCCCAGGAGCCTGTGTATCGTGTGGGGGAGAAGGTGTGGTCGGCAACCAAACATCTTTGTCTAAAGGGGGTCAATAAGCTCAAGCCCAAATTCGTTTGGGCCTACCCGATTAGTAGGATCATTAACCCTGTGGCATTGCGCTTAAGCCTGCTGTCTTCTTGGCGAATTCACCCTGTTTTTCACGTCTCTCTTATGCGCCCCTGTTTGCCTCAGACCCGTTTGCCCGTCAGACCGCTCCCAGTTGAGGTAGATGGTGCGGAGGAGTACGAGGTACGGAGCATTTTGGACTCCAAGTGGATGAGGGGGCGGGTTCTCTACCTTGTCGATTGGAAAGGCAATGGGCCGGAGGAGCGTTCTTGGGAACCTGTCCGTAATCTACCTGTCCTCGTCTGCTGCTACGCTTTCATGCTCGTTACCCTTCTAAACCTGGCAGGCCGCCGGGTCGGTGTCCTTTGCGGGGGGTACTGTCATGACCATTGCGGGGGATGCACAGCGTGATAGGCGCAGGCACACACTACTCTGTTTCTGGTGCGACTGGGAGGCGCAAGCTGGGGGGAACTACATTTCCCAGCATCCATGTGGCTCGATGCAGAGGAGGCAACAGAAGTCAGCTGAGTGGGTAGGCGGTACTTAGCCTGCTCCGCTCTGCTGCTCCGTGCTTGTCGTTCGTGGTTCTGCCTGCAGCAGCTTGCCGCCCATCTCTCCTTGGAGTCCTGTGTTCTTTGAGAAGCACCCATTTGTTCTGTTGGTGTGCTTCCTTGATTCTGGCATTCGCTGTCCTCCGGTTTCCTGAGTGACATTCGCATCATTCCCCGGAGGCTTCTTGGAAGGAGCCAGTTCTTCTGGGGGCCGGGACTCACACGGAAGTACGTGCATCTCGAGTCTCCTCGCTGTTTGCTCTTCATGCTCCTGTGATGTAACAAGGAGTGTGTTACTTTGTTTCCCTTGCCTTCGGCACAGAGATTTCCTTTGCTTTTAGCACGGAGAGAGCTGGGTGTTCCGTGTCCTCTGTCCCAGCAAGTTTCACCCCGAGTTGGAACACGGTGTCTCCCTACTGGCAGATAAGTTATCGGTGGTGCTTGTGCTTGGGATAAACTTGATTATATTTACTTACCTTGTTTTCTATATCTGGCTGGCATTCCTGGATTACCATTTGGATTTGCTTTTTTATGTTGACTTTATTCTATTCATCACCCATCTGCTGTGGCTCCAGGGTCTGCGGCCACCTGCAAAAGACTTTGATGTTGTGTATACTGCGGCCTTAGTGGATGCTGGTGGATGTGAGTTGGGTGTACCTTGATATCGGTACAGAGCGCATTATATAGGGGAAGGTGCGTATGTGTTTATGCTCTCCTTTCTCTCTCCTCTCTTGCATACAGGGTGAGCCTCAACAGCACTGAGTGTAGATGCTCTGAGTGACGTCTTATCCATCCAGCGCAGTTTGTAATTTTGGCCCATTCCCTTTTCCCCGATACACTGCTCACAGGGTGGTGGTCTTTATTCTTGCTCCCTGTGTTGATTGTTAGGGGAATTGGGGGAAAGAGCTGCTTCCATCATCCCCGCTAGGCGTTCTCATCGGATCAGTGCCTACACTGACATCGAGCTCCGACAGCCTCCATATTGTGGAACACCCTGTCATCCTTGGCCCCGACACAACATAGGGAAAGGTATTGCTGGGGAGAGGACATTTTCCCTGTTAAAGTGGTACCTCCCACACTTGGATAGATGCTTGGGTGCAGAGACATACCTACTGGACTACCAATCCAAGTGAAACCAGTCAGCACTAATGGCACTGACTGGT
This sequence comes from Calotriton arnoldi, assembly GCA_963921515.1. Taxonomy (NCBI): domain Eukaryota; kingdom Metazoa; phylum Chordata; class Amphibia; order Caudata; family Salamandridae; genus Calotriton; species Calotriton arnoldi. The sequence goes on from CAWUFW010001440.1 coordinate 218,591, forward strand.
TTTACTTTCAATCAGTGTGACACCTGGTCGCTGCACATCACACGGATCAAAAAACAATAATCTTGGGGCACAAGGGAAGTTCTTCACTCATGTGCCAACCTCATTTATAAAAAGAAAAACCTCTTGTTATTGAACCAGAGAGATTTTCTCCCGTAGTGTGGTGGTGGAACCGCTCACGTCCTCTGCACTGTGAAAGTAGTGCAGTGGACGCAAACAGTTTGTTCACTGCATGTAAGCAGGTAACCTCAATAAAGGAAGTTTAATATGAGTGACCAGCACATATCTAAATCATGGAGAATGGCAAAGACTCACTAAAGAATTAGTTTGGTGAGTGCAAGAAATATTGGAATAGTGGTGGGTTGGGAGAGCTATTAGGACTCAGTACATCTGAGATGACTTGAAGAGAGCAGTGGCTATATAAATGGCAGTGGAGGGGAGAGATCATTGAGACTCATTACAGGTGAAAGACTAAGTACAGATGTACAGGTGAGTGCCTGTACTATACGTCAACAGTAGTCGTTTGGGATATCATGACTGGGTCACTCACTTTCTAGCCTTTATTCTGCAACTGGAACCGAAAAGGCCAGGCTCATTGTGGCAGCTGCTAGTTGTGACACACCAGTAGGCACAACACATGTGCATGAAAAAGAACAGCCATTCAGCATTACGCTGCAAGAAGTTAGAACTTCTATCTCTAAGATCGACCCAAATAAGGCACCAGGCCATGACAAAATACCGGAGGACCTCTATCGTATTGAGATGGGCGTTTGGGGCCCATAGCTTACAGTTGTCTTTAATGGGATATTGAATGGTGCGTCAATTCCCCCTACTTGGATATGCTCAGAAATTGATCCCCTGCACACAAAAAAGGCTGCCCTTCGCTCCCAGCTAACTATAGGCCCATAAGCCTGATTGACTGATCACAAAAGATATTTAGTAGAATTCTGTTGGGAAAGTTCCAAGAATGGCTGGCAATTAAGGAAGTGCTCACTCCCATACAGGCTGGCTTCAGGGACAGTGCAAGTACACTGGACCAGGTCTTTCGCCTTCAAATGCTATTTTGGAAGACAGTGATCTTGGTAACAGGTAACCCTGGGCGTAGTTTGCGTAGTAGCACTTCACGTAGCTACATGAAGTACATTTTGAACTACACGTAGCTATGCAAATTGCATAGCTGTGTGCTTGACTGCACTGTACAAAAATTGCCAAAGGCATCTTGCACAGTGCAAGTTAAGATACAATACGTATCTGTCTTTATATGCTAAAAATGCATATAGCATTTCACAAAAGTGAAATCAATAAATTAACAAGCAGTGAGAGAGGTGATGATTTTGGTATCCTCCCTAACCTAGGGAGAGAACCAAGCAGATTCCTTGAAAACAAAAAGCACATCTTTTGAACGATTCAGTGGTGGTCCCATCCTCTTAGGACCACCCCAAGCACAGTTATTGGCAAAAATACAATCCCAACCAAAGGCCCTGCAAAGCATTATGGGACGAGATTAGCAGTGGGCAGTGAATATTATAGTATCCAATATCAAAATAATTCTACAAAGAGCTGCAGTTCCACTAGTCGTTACTAGATGTCCTCACGAGTCAAATGCAAAAGCTTCATGAAAGGGCTTCAATGCTTTTGCATTTGACTCGTGAGGGACATCTAGTAACGACTAGTGGAACTGCAGCTTGATGTATTAATAATTTCAATGCTTTTGCATTTGACTCGTGAGGGACATCTAGTAACGACTAGTTGAACTGCAGCTCTTTGTAGAATTATTTTGATATTGGACACTATAATATTCACTGCCCACTGCTAATCTCGTCCCATAATGCTTTGCAGGGCCTTTGGTTGGGATTGTATTTTTGCCCATAACTGTGCTTGGGGTGGTCCTAGGAGGAAGGGACCACCACTGAATCGTTCACATGATATGCTTTTTGTGTTCAAGGCATCTGCTTGGTCCTCCCCTAGGTTAGGGGGAACCCAAAATCATCACCTCTCTCATTGCTTGATATTTTCATTGTCAAAGTTCACTTTTGTGAATTTGTTATATGCTTTTAAGCATAGAAAATTGCTTTAACAAAGCATTTGTATGTGTTTAATATACTGCTGCTACGCTGATTAGCAGAGTTTTTTACTCTGCTACGTGCAATTTGCGTAGTGTGTAGTAACACAAACTTTGCATGCTCCGTGAGCGTAGTAAAGTATTATTCCCAGGGTTAGTAACAGGCAGGTTATACATAGGTTTTGTAGACCTTCGATCAGCATTTGACCTAGTCCTGAGAACGAAGCTCTGGCAAGTAATGGCCGACATAGGTGTCCCCAAAAGCCTACTAGCTAATATTGTAAGACTCCATGAGCAGAACTATGCCCAGGCCAGGTGCGGTCAACATAGTCACCAGATGGATCAGGCAGGGCTGCGTTCTAGCCCCCACCCTCTTTACAATTTGTTAATGATTTGATTGATCACCTGAATGGGAGTGTCAGTGATTTTCCACAACTTGCTGGACACAGGGTCCTTGAAATTATGGGGCATATTAGCAAGACTGGCGATAATTGGCTTGCTAATAAGCGTTTTAGAATTCCAATAGAAGCCCAGGTTAGATGTGCAGGACATCTAACCTGGGCTTCTATTGGAATTCTATAACGCTTATTAGCAAGTCCATTATCGCCGTTTTAGCGGCAGTTTCCTGCCGCTAAAACGGCGATAATTTTATCGCCAGTCTTGCTAATATGCCCCTATGTTTTCAGGCGACACCCTACTAATTTCCAAATCACTCATAGGGCAACAGACAACCTTGGACAGCTTAGATACTTTTTGTTCAAAGAGGGTCAAAGACAAAAAGCATGGTCCTTAACCCCTTTCCTACAATGAGATCCAGTCCCAAGCTCGGGATCCCCATTGGAGCGGGGGCATATCTTTGAGTATCTAGGTCTAACGCTTAATGAGAAATTAGACTGGCGACATCACATCGATAGATGTAGACTAAAACAAACAACATACCGGAGGGCTGATAAAGGTGCAGAGCAGGTCAAAATTTTGCCCAGTGTCACCAGCACTACAAATTTACAACCAACAGCCCAAAGGAGCAGCCCTCTCTGGGGTGGAGCTCTGGGGGCACAAAGATGCAAAGGCCCTCACTGTAGTTGAAAACAGATTTTTACGCCAACTGACAGGCCTTGCCGCCAGCACCCCTCTGCTCCCTTTTAGGTTAGACATGGGTATTAGGCAAATATCAGAAGGGACAGGACTGAGGCCAATTCTGTACTGGAGGAGACTTTGGATAACCCATGAGCTCAAATCTTACTGTGAGGGGCTAGAGGAAATACTGAGGCTCCTTGGCTCTGTCAATATCCCATGGATTAGGTACATCAGAGATACTTTGGGAAAGTTGGGTATAGGGTCCCTGTGGGAAGACCCGTTGACAGCTGGGTCCATAAACAAGAACACCATTAAACTGCTTTACGCTCAGTACAAATCGGATCTAATGCACTCTCAAGTCCCCTTTGGCCCACTATCTGATGCCTTCCTGGCAGTGAAACTCGAGTTTAAAAATGAAGGGTTCCTTGACCAGATCGAACCGCCGGGAGCCAGAAAACTATATCTGCAGTTCCGTTGTGGAACTCTTCCTTTGCTCACCTTTACCTCTGGCTTGGCTCGCCAGGACGAGCAGGGTGGATGGGACTGTCCTGGTTGTGGTGCTAGCAAGGAATCTGTAGAGCATGTTGTATTCTTCTGTCCTCCTAAGCTAAGTAGAGCAAAAAATGTATCCTCCCAGTATGTCGAACACTTGGGGTGAGAAAGCATGTAGAGGGCCTTCGTATCTTAAGATACGACACAAAACCATGTATTGTCTTCGGCGTATCTCACTAGCTTTTGGTGATGGGGAGGACCAGGAGTTTGGTCCTTAAAGCAAACATGGGACCTGTCGCATTAATAACACCGGGGGCTTTTAATGATTATGTTATCCCACCGCCATGCGAAATTTGTGACACTACGGTTCAAGAACATAATTGCCCAAAATTAGTAAAGAGTGGACACGATTCATGCCGCATTTGCACACATAGGGCCTGCTTTGAGCTCTTGTTCGTTCCCACACGCTTTGGTTCTCTATGTACACACGGACATGGTCTTACCCTTGTGACTTTTACATGGAGTCGGAAAAATGGTTGATGACACATATTGTATGATGTTGTTTCATGTTGGTTTTATGTATTTATGGTTTTTATAACGTTTTATTCTGATGAAATTATCTTCTGTACATTTATGGTTTGTAACCGAAATAAAGTATTGTGTGTGTGGGATATCATGTGTGGCAGGGTTTTTTATGACAATATTACATTCAACACAGGCCTGAGTGCCTAGATTTAATATTAGAGAATGCCTATTTAGGGCTTAAAAAAGCAGACTTCTGGTTTGATTAGTAATGCTAATAATTGGGTGCTCAGTCGCCATATCTCATTTTTATAAACTCCCTGTTTTTCTGACACCGTTCAAACATAAAAGCAGAGAAGGAAATCGTTCTACACCTCTGGTGCACATGTAGCCGGGGCTGCAAGGAAACAGGACCTTGCAGAAATCCATCTTGGAAGAAGAGGGATTTTCATATATCTGTTATTTATAATAATTATTATCATGCTGATAAATGTGTTATACAGACGAGAACTTCATGATAAATAACTCTATAATTGTGAAATATCAATCACTGTGTGTACATATTGATTCCTGGATAAGGCCCACTTTGTTATCACTGCAAATATAGGATTCTCTGGCAGGTTTGTCTAACTCGTCACACTTCCCGTCCAACGGAGTCTTGTGTTAGACTAGAGGAAGAGTGAGAGACACCTGCCCATTCTCCATTTCTCCAAAAAGGGCACTTTTCTTATTGGAGCTAAGGGGGTCTACCAGGTGGTACCCCAAAAAGAGCTCTCCGGATCCGCTGCCTTGATGAGCTGCCTTAACTAGAGCAGAAGATCGAGGCATCGGAGCCGGGCTTAGCACAAGATAGTTGAAGAGAGCTCTGAGTGGATGAATGTGTAGGGCATTCCATTTTTAGAGTGCCTGCACCGAGAAAGGGTGTTGTGAGTTTCAATTATGGAAGTACAGAAAAGAGTTGAAAAGGATATTGAGATGGTAGAACTGGGACATTAAAAGCAGTGGAGATGTGCATTGTCTAAGTAGAGTGGAAGTAGGCAATCTAGCAGCATCCATGATGTCTCACCTGCATGGCTAGCCCGGTGCTGTAAATATTTCCAATCTCGCCATTGCTTTGGTACTGATCTAGAATCTTCTGCACCAGCGAGCGAAGGGTCTGTGTGATGGCTTTCCTCCCTTCTGTGGTGATGTCCCTTCTTTTAACCACACACGTCAGGCCCAAGACCTCAACAGCAGCTGTATCTGTAATGAAGAGCAGACCCTTCTCAGGAACTGGATCAGTTAGTTCATCCATTGTCTGTACCTGAAGCATGGCTTGACTAACAGCACCTTTTGATTCAGACCACTGGACAGGCTCTACCCCACAGGAGACATGCTTGACTCACCAACAGAGAAACCATGAGCCATATCAGCACTGCTGGTTTCCAGGTCAGCGGGCACCTTTATAGGAACATCTTGCAGGCAGAGCGCTATAATGTCCAGGCCAATCTGGTAGTAATTGGAGAGTGGCTGATGATTCACATCTGTGAGAGAAGGGGACAATGAGAGTACATAGGTGAATGCATGGCTCCAGGGAAGAAGGCATTCCAGACACGGGTAACTGGGAATCACGCTCAGTGTCACTGGGACCAGTACAATATTTCTTGTCCCCAAAAATGATGGTGCAAGAATGGGGTGAGCATGTTAGAATGCACTTCTGCTCCTGGCTCTTTTGCATTAGACACATTTTTTAACTAGTTTAAGGGAGGTACGGTCAGGAAGGGGAAATGGTTGGGAACCTATATGCATACGTTAAGGGGGGCTCTGGCAGGGTAGGATATTTAAGGTTATTTGTGGGAAAAGACTTTGGAACCGTTGAGTGGTGAGACACTGGTTTGATCAAATGCTGTCTCTCAGCACCTGGGAGTCCTCTATGAACTCATTACTTCTCTTCATCTTTGGAGAAAACAACTAATTCAAAGCTCTAGATTTTCGGAGAAAACTTCAACATTTATTGAAATGGAAAGAACTGTAGTTGAAATAATGAACTAACTAGTCTCGCGCATCACATTAAGGGGCAGATGTATTAAAAAGTCATGCAACAGCAAAGGTGTCGGCATCATGCCTAGCATAGGTTTTGTACTGGAAGTCAATCTTTATAGTACAAAACACATTTTAAAACTTTTCCCACTTTGAATGTCTGCCCACAGTGCAGCACACGTGCAAAGGGGGAAAAGTAAGAAAAAAATAAAAGTATTCCAGCTTCAAAGAGGCGTTGCTTTTTGCCACAAAGCTCGAATGTGTCAGATATCCCGTCCTCCATATTACAAGTGCCGTAGGATATAGTGCACTTGTGATAAGTCAGATGGGATATCTGTCACATGGTGATGGATTAACCCAGCTACGCACACACCCGCACACGCACACACCCGCACACACCCACACACGCACACACCCGCACACACCCGCACGCACACACACACACACACACACACACGCGCACACGCACACGCACACACACACACACACACACACACACACACACACACACGCACACACGCACACGCACACACACACACACGCACACACAGTTAAGATATGTGATTGCAATCATAATCCAGAATTCTCTTGAAGTTCATAATTTTTTAAGATTTTCATAGCAATTACCAATTGAATGCAGAAGAACCAAGGTAGTCACCTTTTCTGGAAAACAGAATGGCCACAGTAAGATTTCTCTCTACATAGAAAGTCATAATTGTTTGTTTTATTCTTGATGAATATCAGTCAATGGTGTCTCACACTAAGACAGCCTTGAAGTATTGTCTTTAGGCCTGAGCGGAAAACTACGCTACGCTCGCGTAGTTTGTGTAGTTTGCGCAACTACGCGCTACGCGAATTGCACGTAGCACAGTGCAAAAACGCATAGCCTAGCGGGCATTTTTTGCTTGCTCGCGGTCCTCAACGTCAAGTTGGCGACCGCGAGCGAGCAAAATGACATCCCGGCAAGACTTTTTCCTCGTTCGCGATCAGCAACATCAAGTTGCCGATCGCGAGCGTGGAAAATAAACCTCCCGGCGAGATTCTCAACGCGGGGAAGTCAGGTTTCTCATTGCGAGTGGTCGCGTATGCTCGCGACCGCTCGCGATGAGAAACTACCAGTCCGCGTTGAGAAAACTGCCGCTCGAGTACAAATCTACTCGAGCGGCAGAAAACGACCGCTTGCACTGTGCAAGATGCCGTTTGTAATGATTGCACAGTGCGGACAAGCATCCGGCACTGTGCAATCATTGCGAACAGCATTTCCTACCGCACTACGCAGTTCGCGTAGTGCTACGCGTAGCTCGCGTAGTGCGAAGTGCACTTCGCGTAGCTACGCGTAGCGCTACTATGCGAACTACGCCCAGGGTTAATTGTCTTCTCCTGATGTATTTAAATAAACACATTTCCCATTAGGCGTCCGGGTGAGATTAAGACACAGAGGGCCTGATTTACACTTTTATGTAAGTTTACTATTTTCTGGGTATCCATAAACTACAAGTTTAATTTTACTAATAGTAAATTTACAACTATGGAGCCTCTGCATTCGGAGCAGAGAACTCTGCACATAAATAGATAGGACAGGCCTATGGATCAGCAGACGGATGGTACTGCAGGGCAGGAATAAGTCGTATTGGTCGAGCGTCTTGTGGCAGCAGAGCTCTTGCAATAGAAGGAGGCCAGATATGGGGCTAGCTAGGATCACATATTCAAATCCTTGACTTTTTTTTAACATCTTCATCCTCGGATTTTTAGCCTTGGTCCACTTAAATTAGACTAAAACACTTTAAAACACTGATTACATGGGGTTCTGCCCAATCAACGTTGAATATGATATTGTTGTTTTATACAGACACATCACATAAGGATTATGCTTTTCCGATATCCGGAACGGAATCATGGCTCACTATTGATATTTAATGACACATATATATACATTTGACTACAGGATTGATCCAATGAACCATATCATGGGAAAGACAGGCATGCATTGGGTGCATAAGGACATACTTTATATGACTCGCATGACACATGCTAACTACTGTTTACTTGGAAGGGTAACACGCCTTGTTAGATTTGACTTTGGAGATTCACAAATGTTACAACACCACTATTGGAAACTATCTAAAAGACCACAAAAAAGAAGAAACAATAAATGAGGAATTCACCAATGTACATATGAGTATGGGTTTCCACAGATGATCACCACTTATGACAATGCAAATGTGCACGGTATCACAGGTGGTATTCAATGCGTGTAAGTTACACACTGCAAATAGTATGCTATATTTTATTATATTTTTAGCCCTGAGGAAGTAGTGCGGTACACCCCGTCACAATGAAACATGTGTTGGCTAAAAAGAAGAGAGAAAATAAAGAAAACAAGAAAAGAACAAAAACTGTTGTTCTGAAATTGTGTTCTTAATATGATTAACAACTGAGCGTGTGCTTGGGGGATTGATGCACTTACTTTAATGTGTACCCCTGACCCTTAAAGCATGTTGATAGAATGTGGTTAACTCTCTTCTCTTCAGCACTATTTGCACTTTTGAAACTTCTGCTTCTTTTGTGCACACAGACCCTAGAGTTAACTATTTCTTCAGGGAGGTTGGCAACTGCCTGTGCTTCGGTATGACAAGCCACCCCCAACCCCTCAACATTCCTTGCAGGAGGGCCCCTAGAGGTTTTGTTACACCTTGATAGGTGACCATTAAAAAACAGACCTTTTGTACCATTATTCTAGTTGGAATATTTCCACTCTATTTTTTACCATTTAGGTCCCTGTCCTGAGGAGAACCAACACTCCTTAGGGTTCAAATGCATGGACGCCTTTACTGGGCAACAGACACCTTTCGACATGCCAATAGGACAATGCATACAGATGAAGTAACTGTGTCACCTCTAAGGACAATCTAGTATACACCATCATGATCCATTGATTCTTTCCAGGAAACCATAGATCTCTGAATGGACTTTGGGTTCCTGTACAATATCATTGAACCATGGGCTTACAATGTTGTTTTATAATGCCTATGAGCAGAGCAACTGGTTGACCCATGTGATGCACGTTTACTCTTTCTCAATGGTTTTAAGGTCTTTCTTGCACGCTATCCATGTAAGATTCTACATGGATTGCTCTTGTAACAGAATGGGCATATGCATGGCAGATGGTGAACCTTTTTACTATGTTGTGAAGAGCACAAAAGAAGACAAAACAATACAAGAGATTTCCTGTTCAGCACAAGAATCTGATTTTCATGTTCCCTGACGACTCTTCCCTAAGGCTATGGTGGTAGCCCCTTTAATTCAATGCTCAATGCAGCCCAGTCCCCATTAGAGTTATTGAAGAGGGCGCAATGAAAAGACTGAGAGAGGGGAGAGGCAGCGGTAGCTAGGGAACAATGATGGTTCGACTACAGAACTTAGGAGGAAGAGGGCATGTGAAGAAGGCAGGCATACAGCTGTGGAGGCAAAAGAGAGAAGTAAAGAAAGGAGAATTAGGAGGTAGAAGGGGTTATGTTATGTTATTGGTGAGTTTTTAGCGTGCTAATCACCTGTGAGGGTGTCCAGGCGCTCTGTAGCAGGTGTGTGAGGCCAGCCACGTTGGCTTACTCAAAAGCCAGGTTTTAGCTTCTTGCGCAAGTCAAGAAGAGAGGAAGCAGCTCAGTGAGAGGAGAGAGACACAAGATGATGCGGGAGAAATAGATTAGTGGGGATGTGAGACAGGAAAATTCAGAGTAGAGAGCTATGGAGATGAAGCAGATGAGATGGAGCAACAACAGGTAAGAAAGAGATGTGTTGAGCATAAAATGGTTCGTGAGAGGAGACAGTGGCAGGTAGACAGACGACAGGTGGGACATGAAAAGCATGAAGAGGAAAAAGGAAATTAGAGGCACGATAGCCAAGTTTTGTAGAGAAAAAACAAGAAGGGGGAAAGGGAAGTGGGCAAACAAGAGATTAGCAAAGGAGAGGAACAGCGGTGAGGAGAAAATGGTGTATCAGGAGATGGAAAGGATGGAAAGAGCAGAGAGAATGACAGAGAGAGAGAGAGAGAGAAAGAGAGAGAGAGAGAGAACGAATGGAAAAGGATGAGGGAAGAAAAAGAGAAGAGAGTATAGGAATGAGAGAGAAGGAGGGAACGAGCGGTATAGGCAGCGAGAGAAAGGGAGAGGGAACAGATCTAGATACATAGAGAATGAGAGATATAGGGGGACATAAGAGCAGCTGGACAGTCACAACTTACCAATGTTCCTCAGCTCTTCCTGGTATTTCTTTTCCAGGATATTTACCAGGTCGATTTTGGAGTTTATAGCTCTAACAAGTCGGGGGTTCTGGCAGGAAGCCTGCAGAGCCAGCACGTACAGGGCCACCAGCCCCGAAGAGAAGTCCGTATCTACGAAGGAAGACAGATATGACTTAATCCGCTGGTGACAACATTTAACATGTCCATCTCTGGGAGCTTCTGATTCAGTCCCTCCTGCCTCAGTTTTGTCATGTTTTATTATTATCTCTTTTCTATCTCTGAAGATGTCTCTCATTCGCTCTCTCTCTCTCTCATCTTGGTTATGTTTAACTTGGTGTTCGTGTGTATTAGCCTTTGCAGTCGTCCTCACGTTCTGTCTTCCCTTGCCTTTATCTGGATCTGACTTTGCATAGCTGTATCTACATCTCAGTCCAGGGACCTGTTTCTCGATAGTAGGCATTCGTCTCTATTTTTTGAGTTGTTACTCAATAACTATTTCTATGTCCAAGGTATGTGGCTTTGTATACGCATATTCTCCTTGGATCTGTCTTGCAATATATGTCTCAGTGTTTGCTGTCTCACCGTTTCAATTCTGGGATCTGTCTTTCAAAAGTAATCTCCCCGTCTCCTTATTTGGATGTATCCCTTAATAATTGCTTTGATCTTTGAAAATATTCGCATATAGTTGTGTCTTCCTTTCCATCTGCTTCTCAATAATTGTCTCTGTGGCTCTTCCTTCGCGTCTTTATCTCAGTGAGACCTTCTTTGACTGCTGTATCATTGTTCCAAAGCCACAGATAACGAGGAGGAGCCACAGGATCCAGGGTGAGGCAGCCACATATAGAATGAACCTGTTAAAAATGGACTCCGAACACTGGCCGTGAACGCTCCACTAGTTCCCACTAGAACATAGAATCAAGTTCAAAATCTTGCATTGCAATACCACCACCCTGGAGGCCCATTGCAACCCTGTCCACCATCACAGATCAGGCTGCACCAGGACTAAGACAAAAGATACAGAGTGTCACGCCTTTTAGGTGCCCAGCTCCATCTCTGGAATCCGCACATGAGAGTGAGGTCTAGTCTCTCCACCAATAACCTGGCAGCTAGTGTTTCAATTTGTTGCCACTCACTTTAAGAACGACCTCTCCCCCTACTTTGTTGGACCAGTCCCTATGAGCTGAAGGTCCCAGCATTGCTGGATCCTGACAAAAGTATAATTTTGATGCTAGTTGGAAAGCCTCTCCCTCTTGGCTTTTCTTGGAACTGATGGATTCTGCTGTATCACCTGGGTGGATTAATCGTTGGAAAGTGTCCAGAAGACAACTTGAAGTATAAACTGAAACATCCTGGAATCTCCCAACTCACTTCAAAACAGACTTTTGTGAATTGATCTTCCCTCTCAATTTAAGGATCTGTCTCTTATGCATAACCTCTCTATCAGAATCTACATCTTTTCTTCACCTCTGTGACAGCTCTGTGACAGCCTCTCAATGTGTGCCTCTCTCCTATCTCTCTGTCTGCTTTCATGATTCCATATCTGGACCAGGCCCTAATCCTTAATCTCCGTCACGTTTTCAATTTAATTGTTTAGTGCCATCTCTGTATCTATTTCTCTATATCTGTTGTTCTTTAGGCATCCTGCTCTCCATCCCTTTCTCGATGTCCATCTCTGTCAATATGTCTCTCACCTCGTATCTCAGTCTTTCTCAAATCAAGAGTTTCTCCGACCTTGCCCATCTTTGAGTCCTTTCATAAGCAAGAATTTCCTTTGAGGTCCTACCTTTAAAAAAAAGGCAGTGGCAAATAGAAATGCAAATAAAGTATCACAAAGGCAGAAATATTCATCTAGAAGTCTTAATTTTCTTCTTACAAATTACACAACTTGAACAAGCGATATTGGATTTAAATTTCCATCTCCGTGTTTGCAGAACTGAGCTTAGACCCCTGCCTACAGGATAGCCTTGGCTGTAAATTCTATATTTAAATATAAATGTATTGCCTCTTTCCTCATTGCTTTGCTGCCTTACTACCAACATATAATACATAATGATCAGGTATGTGATAACACATTGTGGTGCCAATCAGGCTTCTTCACAAAACCGCAGGTGCTACTCACCTCAGTAAAAAAAAAAATCAGACAGAATTAAATTGGACTCAATTTTCATTTCTCTAGGAAAATCCTTGCTGGTGAACTTTTGGTGGCAAACTGATTGGTGATGGAGGCCTCCTCTCATAGGCTTTGGAAAACACGCCCCTCGGATCTAGGTGTAGATACAGTGTGAAATGCACACATACCGTTACACGACTCTTACAAAGACACCAAGATATTAAAGTAATGGTTTGTTTTTAGTATCTAATGGGCTACTGAAATACTGAACAATATACAACAATATTAGAAACGGACACAGAGAGTGGGCTATGAACTGTAGCTTAGGAAAAATGTGGAATTATTAGTTTAAAAATAATTTCCAGTTTCGTCTGTAATTTAAATTTGAACCCCACTGTCATTATTCATTAATATTTTGTTTTTTATTATGTAATATTTGGATTTAGATTACCGGTTTAATTTAATTTCTATCAAGGATTTTACATTTGCATATCATTAAGGTTTGAAGCATTTTTATATTTATAAGACTAGTTAGGTTTTGTTCTTGTGACTTCAACTCTAATAGACTATTAGGATATAGGTGATATGCCAGCAATTAGATAGGTTGACCCAAGATTGAAAGGAGAATTTTATTATGAACTGTTTGTTTTGTTTGTTTTAAATTTCTATATGAAGGTTTTGAAGCGCCCAATTTCAGGTGATTAAAAATGTTATGTTCATTATCAAGAAGGTAGTGAGAGAAATTTCTAGAGGACTGTCAAGATCAAAAGGTATGACAATCCACAAAAGGAGAGGGGGTGAAAGTTCCTACAAAAGTGTACAAGAAGCATATTCTTAGGAGTGAAAACCCTCATCCTCTTGTGTGATCTGCTTTATCATTGGGTTTAGATCTTTTTTGGGCAGACCATAGGGTCCGTTTGTCCCAACGGGCCCCAATGTATGGGAGATCCTTTAAATGCCTGCACGTGGTATTTTGGGGAATAGCTACAGCTAGGAGAACCTTAGAAACGAGATGACCTAAAATTACATGAAAGTTAACAATAAACATATTTGTTAATTTTTACCTGTGGTAAGATTAAAACGAGCATTGGATATTGAAGTTCTCTATCTTCACTATTGTCCTCCCATGCGCATCCACGGCAGAGGGCCCACATGGGTCAATGGCATTTATCAGGATTGAAAAAGAAATGGCCTTCTTTAGAACCTATCCCTTAAACTAATTGCCAGCTCAATCTATGAAGGTGGTTGTGCATAGAAGGAATCGAGGTGTATGAATCAAAGGTTATACTCAACCATCATTTGGGGTTATTTTTAACTCTATGCATTCTTTAACAGGGCTTCATGGGACATGGGCCCATTGTAACTATCTGTGCCAAACCTTCCCCAAGGCATGTTACCCGACTTTGTACCCTATACTCACAAGCTCTGGCTTCAGTAAGGCAGAATCTGTGAACTGACATTAAGTGTACATGAAGTAGTACTCTACAAGTACTACTTCACATACACAGAAGCCCTTGTGAATTGTCCTGGTATAGTTTTAGATTTGAAGCCAGTTAAGGAAGGGTATAAATGTAGGGGGATGTTGTAAATGCTGAGGTCACAGGGTCAGAGGTGCAGAATGGAATGGCATGCAGTAAATAGTAGCTTGCTTACTATTTTTAATCCTCTGCACAGCATCCTCCTGCAGCTTCAGGACCATGGCCTTCTCCACCTGCAGGTTGTGGTCCGTGGCCAGTCGGAGGGCGAGCAGGATGCTGGGGTTGGGGGTGGCGCCAGCGTTCCAGGACCTGAGCATCACCTGCAGGAGACTCTTGAGCTCTGGGTTCTGGGCTTCATAGTTCCCTGGTAGGAGAGAAAAGGAGACATTTAGAGCTAGAAATATAGTTATAAGTAGGTCAGTTCCCTTACTAAGAGTGTTTTTTGTTTGTTTTGCTAATAATTTTGGTGGTGTTTGATGAATCTTCACAAACCTTTTCAGAAAAAAAAGTTCATCCATCCCAGCTCCTTCCTGGAAAGTTGAATGTTTCAAGGTGATTCGTTAGGCAGGGGCAAGAAAAAGGAGGGTCTCAAACATGTTTTTCCCATGCAATTTCCCATAGGAATTTTAGGGAACATTTTTAGAAAAAACGGCTGAACAGAATTACTCAATATTTGGCAGAAAGCTAGATCTTCACTCAGAAAGTATGCTTTTTAGGTTTCGCCTGCACAGCACTTGCGCTGTGCTTGTGAAATCTCTTGTATTTAAAGTATGTTCCCAAAACCGAATTACAGTGTTCATTTGCTTTTGGGTGAAACTTCTTTTTTGTTAACTTCCCCTGGCTGCACACATTTACGATTCTTCTGCAAAAGCTGTTCACACTGCTTAAGCCCCATTCACTGTCAAGATAAGATCTCTTCCCACTGAAAAGGCAGACAGCTTCGAACAGTGTGCTGGAATTCTTGCTTTTTAGGTCTCGCCTGAGCCAGCGCGCATGCGCTGCCCTGCGAGGCTTTTTTGTAAGGGCTTCTAACTCGGACCACACACGCTATTGGCCTTTGCGTGCGTCTTTCTAAGGAAGACAAAAACAACAATTGATAGACCGAATGCAGAACAATGTCATACATTCACCCCAGTACAGACATCTGGGCCTCTTCAGCCAGGATAGCTTAACTCCAGCGGCATGGAGAGCACGGGACCCACGTCTCGGCATACCCGTCCCACTCGGGGTGACAAATGCAAAAACAACAATTGATGGACAGAATGCAGAACAATGTCATACATTCACCCCAGTACAGAGATCTGGGCCTAAATCCATCGGTTTTTTTTTGCTCACCATGCCATTCCAGTTTGAACCCAGCCATATGCAAATCAGTCTTGATCCTGTGCCCTATGGGAACAGTCCAGCCCGAATTGCCAGGCCAGGTCCTCCCTGGACTGGAAACAAGCATCCTAGGACCGGTTTCGGGGTTTCACCCCTCTTCAGCCAGGATAGCTTAACTCCAGCGGCATGGAGAGCACAGGACCTACGTCTGGGCATACCCGTCCCACTCGGGGTGACAAATGCAAAAACAACAATTGATGGACAGAATGCAGAACTATGTCATACATTCACCCCAGTACAGAGATCTGGGCCTAAATCCATCGTTTTTTTGCTCGCCATTCCAGTTTGAACCCAGCTATATGCAAATCAGTCTTGACCCTGTGCCCTATGGGAACAGTCCAGCCCGAACTGCCAGGCCAGGTCCTTCCTTGACTGAAAACAAGCATCCTAGGACCGGTTTCGGGGTTTCACCCCTCTTCAGCCAGGATAGCTTAACTCCAGCGGCATAGCATAGAGAGCACGGACCCACGTCTGGGCATACCTGTCCCACTCGGGGTGACAAATGCAAAAACAATTGATGGACAGAATGCAGAACAATGTCATACATTCACCCCAGTACAGAGATCTGGGCCTAAATCCATCGTTTTTTTGCTCACCATGATTCCAGTTTGAACCCAGCCATATGCAAATCAGTCTTGACCCTGTGCCCTATGGGAACAGTCCAGCCCGAACTGCCAGGCCAGGTCCTCCATGGACTGGAAACAAGCATCCTAGGACCGGTTTTGGGGTTTCACCCCTCTTCAGCCAGGATAGCTTAACTCCAGCGGCATGGAGAGCACGGGACCCACGTCTGGGCATACCCGTCCCACTTGGGGTGACAAATGCAAAAACAACAATTGATGGACAGAATGCAGAACAATGTCATACATTCACCCCGGTACAGAGATCTGGGCCTAAATCCATCGTTTTTTTGCTCACCATGCCATTCCAGTTTAAACCCAGCCATATCCAAATCAGTCTTGACCCTGTGCCCTATGGGAATAGTCCAGCCCGAACTGCCAGGCCAGGTCCTTCCTGGACTGGAAACAAGCATCCTAGGACCGGTTTCGGGGTTTCACCCCTCTTCAGCCAGGATAGCTTAACTCCAGCGCCATGGAGAGCACGGGACCCACGTGACAGTTCGGGCTGGACTGTTCCCATGAGGCACAGGGTCAAGACTGATTTGCATATAGCTGTGTCTGAACTGGGGTGGCGAAGTGAGCTAAAGAACGATGATGGATTCAACACAGATCTGTGACTGGGGGTGAGTGTCTGAAAGGTTTCAGCGTCCGTCCATCATCTCCTTGTGTTTGCTTTGTTCGCCCTAAGTTGGCAGGGTATGCCCAGACGTGGGTCCCTTACTCACTTTGCCACTGGATTCAAGCTAGCCTGGCTGATGAGGGCTGTTAGCCCGAAACCGGTCCCAGGATGCTTGTTTCCGGTCCAGGGAAAACATGGCTTGGCAGTTCGGGCTGGACTGTTCCCATGAGGCACAGGGTCAAGACTGATTTGCATATAGCTGTGTTTGAACTGGGATGGCGAAGTGAGCTAAAGAACGATGATGGATTCAACCCAGATCTGTGACTGGGGGTGAATGTCTGAAAGGTTTCAGCGCTCCGTCCATCATCTCCTTGTGTTTGCTTTGTTCGCCCTAAGTTGGCAGGGTATGCCCAGACGTGGGTCCCTTGCTCACTTTGCCACTGGATTCAAGCTAGCCTGGCTGATGAGGGCTGTCAGCCCGAAACCGGTCCCAGGATGCTTGTTTCCGGTCCAGGGAAGACATGGCTTGGCAGTTCGGGCTGGACTGTTCCCATGAGGCACAGGGTCAAGACTGATTTGCATATAGCTGTGTCTGAACTGGTGTAGTGTAGCTCCTATTTCCCTTAATTGGCTCTGCGCATTGGAATAATATATCCTATAGGTTTGACATAGGACTGAGGTCAGTATGTCCCTATCGAGTATATTAAACTTAATTACTTGTGCCAGCTAGCTCAGAGGCCACTAGAAACTTCTTGACAACAAGAAGGGAGTAGTTTCTGGCAGCCGCAAAACATGACCACTGTGTTTCCCTTACAGAATCAGGATGTGTCCCAGAGTCGTAGAAACAATAGATAACTATTTCACTCAGCTCAGTTGTGCAGGATTCAGTTACGTCTCAAAGTTACACAGAAATAACAGACGGGCGTTTCAATAAAGAGGTTTATTGAACAGTCTTGTTTCTGTTGTAAGTTAGATGTGCTGTTACGATCACAAGACAGTATGCAAGATAAATAATGTACAGAGTGAGCAGTAGAAATAAATAATACTGCGTTAGCATTATATTCAGCATATATGCATTTACATAAAATGACACAGCCTAAAAATGCGAGTACTCATACGATGCGTTTCTATCCTAGGTCTACCCAGTGTGCCTAACCTTTCTTAGGTGTATGGAGAAGTAGAAGTAGGTGCTGTATTCCTGACTAGAGTATACTAAGAGTAAGTTACGCCTAGTATGCCAAGAGTCTAGTATGCCAAGAGTCTAGTATGCCAAGAGTCCCTCTAGGTTCTAGTCTGCTCCATACCTGAAGAATGAGAGAGGTAGGAATCTCTTTTCCGGACTCGAACTCCAACACCCCGCAAGGGAAGTTAGATCACTGGAAGCTGGACTCTCTGCGTGCAGGAATGACAGCGTCTTCTCAGTGCGTCCGGCCGGGAAACGGGCTCCTCTGAAGTCGAGGTCTCCTCTGATTTACAGGGGTTTGGGAAGGTATATTTATACCTGAAAATGTTAGCATTGACGTGAGTTGGGCAGCGAAAGACGTCATGAATGAACCTCTAGGGATTAACGGTTCATGCATAATGTATGAGTCCTTGAAGAAATCAAAAGTCCTGGGCAAGGGAAACTCCCACAGCCTGAGGGTCTGTTTTTTCATGGACTCGTTGAGACGTTAGGGTGGACGGATGTCGGAATCCATGCCTGTATTTGGAGTGCATGGTTTATGCCTAAATAAGGTCTGGGATTTTATGCCTATATAAGGGCAAGGCGAATTGTGCCTATATAAGGACATGAGTCTAGAAAGCCCGTTTATGGACACCCTATAAAGTATACAACACTGGGGTGGCGAAGTGAGCTAAAGAACGATGATGGATTCAACCCAGATCTGTGACTGGGGGTGAGTGTCTGAAAGGTTTCAGCGCTCCGTCCATCATCTCCTTGTGTTTGCTTTGTTCGCCCTAAGATGGAAGGGTATGCCCAGACGTGGGTCCCTTGCTCACTTTGCCACTGGATTCAAGCTAGCCTGGCTGATGAGGGCTGTTAGCCCGAAACCGGTCCCAGGATGCTTGTTTCTGGTCCAGGGAAGACATGGCTTGGCAGTTCGGGCTGGACTGTTCCCATGAGGCACAGGGTCAAGACTGATTTGCATATAGCTGTGTCTGAACTGGGGTGGCGAAGTGAGCTAAAGAACGATGATGGATTAAACCCAGATCTGGGGGTGAGTGTCTGAAAAGTTTCAGCGCTCCGTTTATCATCTCCTTGTGTTTGCTTTCTAAGAAAGACAGCATGCAATTGGCCAAAGGCAGGTGCATGTCCCGCCTTCTCTCTCCCCTGGCCTAGGGAGCTCCGGAGCGAGCAGCAGCACGGCCGGGTGCCAGCTGCATACCTCACATTCCTTTCGCGGCCGCGTGGCTGCGCTTGTTCTAATGTGCTTTCAGTTTTGTTGTTTTTGGATCAGCGGCGCGTTCAGGGGCCATCTGTTGCTGCTCCTTTCTTCTCTGCGCTCAGCTCTAGTTACTATTATGCACAGCAGTTCCATAAACCTCGAGTGAAATTCGGGTAAATGAGTGTCCTTAACATTAAGTACTGACATTCACTGGAGTGAGATAGCTCTGAAACGCGTTATCATTTTAGCCACCGAGATTCTATCACCATCATTCTCCCATTAGCACAAGTAGCAACAGGTTGGCGACAGGTTCAATGGACCACCTGTGAGCTAGCCAGTGTACTACCCACAGTACTATATCGTAAGGAGCTATTTGTAAAGTGCAATGTTTGTCAATGCCACGGCCTCTTTCCTCGGTGGCCACTTCATGCCGAGGCCTGTCGTGTGCCTGAGTTGATTTCTTTTGGTGAGTTACGTGTACCTGTGTTGCTGTCCCGTGTTCATGTACCTGTTGTGCTGGCGCAGTGTCCATGTCTTAGTGTTCGGATCTCCGTGTCCATTCCCCAGTGTTGCATGTCGGGAATTATTTCTTAAATCTGCACGTGTCTCTCCGCAGCGGTGCCAGAGTTTCTATCAGCACCTGTCTTCCGTGTGATGTCCCTGTCAGTGCCTTGCCTCTATCTGGGGCCGTTATCATCAGCTATTTTCCGCTCTCATTTCAAAGCTGAACGTCCATTTTTTAGGTCTCGCCTACGCAGCGCGCATGCGCTGCATAGGAAAAAGACCTTTTGGAATCGATTCACTTTTCGCCCTAAAAACGTGCACGCGTTGCATTGCTTTCAATGGCAACGCGTGCACGTTTGGCGATTCCCTTGCGGGAGCGAGCTTTGGCTCCATGTGTTAGCAATTATCGCTCCTGGCGCTGCTCGCTCCCGGCGTTGCTCGCTCCCGCAAGGGAAACGCTTTCACTTTTGCCGACACTTTTTTTTTTTTACTTTTAGCGCGAGGCGCGCGCGCGCTTGTCTTGTTAACAAATGTGTGTGAAATCGTGCTTTAAAATGCACCAATCTGCTCCATTCTTTAAAAATATTCTCAAACCCTCATAGTCGCTTCACTCGCTCACTAGAGTTCAGGGAAAGTATTGCTCAACGCTGCTTTAAAAAATCCATGCCCGCACCCTAATGTAGGTGTCATTTAATACAAACATTTGATTGTGTTGTTATATTAATCACGCTGTTTTTAAGGAACTTCAGCAGTATCAAATATTGTGATGTAATACATTACTTCTTGAGAAGATTAGGGTCAATGGTCATATGGTGTCACTCTCAGTGATGTCATTAAGCTCAAAGGGTGAGTATTGTTACTTCCGCTACCCCTGGCGTTTTTGGTAAATCAATGTTCAGGACTACTCGGCTATCTCGTCAACTATAAACGCCTTTTGTGAGAAGTTGGCCTGGTATATGCTGTCCACTAATTATAGTGGGCACCTTGCACCAGTCCAAACAACCCCTTACCTTATTGGAGATAGGTTAAAGACAACCTTTATTGAAAGCTATCCTAGTGGTAGCTATGGAGAGCAGCCTTCAGGCTAAGTCTTGAAGGAATGTAAAGCAGCTTGTTTTACCAGTCTATAATCTCTTGAGTGACCAAATGAAAGAGGACCACACCAGGTATATATTTAAAATATATGTATTTAGTCTTAAACACACCCCTCTAGTCTCTTTATGAGGCTCGAGTTCGAAGTACATCAGTTACAAGTCGAATATCAACAGTAATAGCACAAATACACGTTTGAGCCCTAGGGGCGTAACAAACCATATACCAATAAAGTGGTATAAGAACCACGACTGAGCTAGACACAAGGCCTAGAGCCTGTAGAAGTGCTTGGCCCTCAAGGAACCACCCAAGGTAGTGACACAGGGGACCCACGGGGACGCGTGCAGTGTGAGAACACAGCCGCGAGCCGCCGTTGACTTCTATGGGGAATGTCGCGGTTGGAGTTTTAAAGAGAAAGGACACTTAGAGGAGGACTTGGAGCAAACCCCTTTAGAACTAGGTTGTTCTAGAGTCTATACCCACGGGAGCACCGGAGTACTCGAGTTACCTCACCCAGGGAAGCCAGGTGCATAGGAGTCTTTCGGGGTCGGGTTTCGTCGTCGTTTTCAATGGCGATCTGCTGCAAAGCGCTGCTGGCGACCAAGTCGAAAGTGTTCGGGTGGATCCAAGGGTGGATCGAAGATCTGAAGAACCTGAAAGCAGGGGGACAGAGTCTGGGTCACTAGCCAGTGACCAGGAAGGCGATGAGCAGATGCCCACCGATGTCGGGTGCTTCAGGTAGGTTGACAGTCGTCTTGACTCTTCAGCCACGAGGTCCAGGAGGCGTCGACGACAACTAGGAGCTGGATTCGAGCTGCCCCAGAACGTCTGTCGATTGCAGGGGTGTCGGCGACCGGATTGGACCCAACAAGCCTTGGCAACGGCAAGTCATGGGGAAATAGAAGAAGGATGGTGGTACAGACCAGCAAGGTCTGAGGGACTCACCCAGCAAGGATAAGTCAGGGCACATCTGGAGCGAACAGGGAAGCCCAAGAAGAAGAAGAGTTGCCTTCGGGAGGGCCCACTAGCCAACAGACTAGCGACCGCGAAGGAGCCTCGAGTGGACGCACTTGGAGCTGGCTCACAGGACACTCGTGGAGTGGAGCCCAGTGATCTTCGGTGCAGTCGGTGCTAGAGGTGGGAGCTACTCGGAGCCCAAAGCACAACTTCATGAGAGACCAGGAAGAGGATGCACTTGCAAAAGTACTCGGTGTCCAGGGGTCACGGTTCCACGTTACCCACGACAGCTACGGGCCTCAGCTTTGCTGGGGACTCAGGGCAGCCTCGGGGAAGTTTGGAAATCCACATCTGGTGATGCAAAGACTTTGGCATCCGGCGGGAGCTTCAGCGATGCAGACCGGACAATTGCTTCTTAGGTGCCTGCCAAGCAGGTGAGTCACTCCTTGACCCCAAGGGAGATTCTTCAGTCCTCTAATCTTAAAGTAGAGCGTCGAAGGTCCAGGATTCGGCTTCAGAGTTTCGTCCAGGGTAATCTAAAGTCCTAAGGACTGGGGTTCCATACTTATACCAAGTTAGGGGGTTGGACATACTCTGGGAACCCACCTATGGGAGGGTCAGGGAAGAGGGGTGGTTACACCCATTCCCTTTGTCCAGTTTCGTGCCAGAGCAGGGGCAGGTAGCCCCTGCAACCGGTTTGAACTGGCATATGCACAGGGACACCAAATGTGCCCCCAGTGCAGGACTTCAAAGCACCAGAGGGTGCTCCCGCCCAGCCCCAATACACACTATCCTGTCTGGGGAGGTGGTTACACCTCCCTTCGACAGGAAACCTATTGTCCAGGCCTCCCCTGCCGGAGTTTCAGTCAGCAGCAGGAGGCCAGACCCGTGTCTGTGGCAGCGGCATCCATTTTGTGATGCCAGGGCTCTGGAAAGAAGTTACCGGGCAGCCCGGTGTGTACATGTCTCTCCCTCTAGAAGGGTGGAATGCTACCCCCGCCGCCAGATTTGGCGGGGGGGTAGTATTCCAAGATGTTTGACACCAAACACGACATGTTTCTGGGCAGCCATCCCAAAGTTAGCATTTACCGCGAGGATCTAATGTACTCAAGAGTATATGGTCAGGCTGCACCACAAACAGCATCAGAGGATTGACTCCGAACGCTGCAGAGGGGCCCTGCTCATGCAGGGGCACCCTCTCACATAAAAACCAAGCACTCTGACTTCAGGATTGTTAAGGCCTGCCATAGGAGTGACTTATAGGTTTATATGTGTGTGCAATGGTAGTGATATAGGTAGCCTATATCACAGTAAGGGGTGCATGCACCACCTTACCCAGGCTGCAGTAGCAGACCTGTGGTGTCATTTTGGCTGGCCTTCCAGGGGTGGCATAATACATGCTTCAGCCCCTGGCAGGCCTCTGTGGTGCCTATGCCCTGGGTACATAGTATACCATATACTAGGGACTTATAAGGGCACTCCAGATTCCAATCAAAGATGTACCTAAGGTACATGGAAACCATTTTATAGAGGAAGCAGATAGACTGGGGCCCTGAATAGCAGGGTCCCAGTCCAACTAAGTCATAACCCAGCAAAACACCAGGAAAAAAAGTGGGGGCAACCATATAGTCAGATTCCACCTTCCTACATAACCCCCCCCCCCCAAATGAAAGGAGATAAGGCTAACCTTGGCCAGTTGAGCCTTTATTGACTAAGTGGCCATATAAGGAAGCACCTGCACTAGCATGGTTGCCCCCTGTCTTATGGTCCACTAAGCAATCCCTCACGCTAAGGATACGAGAGGGTCTCCACCATGGGGAATTAATACCTGTGGTGTGCTTTGGTAAAGTACAAGGCTAGTGAGGTGTCTGAGTAGGGAAGTGAGGCCCTAGGAAGGTTGGTCTCAGCTTCCTCAGATCACTGGTCACCATGTATGCCTGTCTTTCCATGACTGAGTTGCATTTTGCTCTAAGGGTCAACCTTTGGCTGCCTACAGCTGGGGGTTGGGTCCCTTTGGATGGACCACTGGAGGGACATGGCAGGTTTGGAACCTTTGGTCCCAGGTTTGCCCTTGCCTAACAGAGTCCTTCTGGGGGAGGTCCCTACACAAAGGTATGGGGGATCCCTCAGTGTGTTGAGGAATTTTCACCTGGCTAGGGCTACTAGACTGGGTGCCCCTAATCTGCTGATGGGGGGTTCCTCCGGACAGGGGGCCCTGGGTGGTCCACTGACCTCCCTGACCTCTGCAGCCCTGGGCTGACTGAGGCAGGGTAGAGAGGGGCAGGTTACCTGCTCCAGACTGGGTACCACCTTGGAAGGGTCCTCTGCCATCAGGGGTGAGGCCAGGCCAGGCCTGACTATCTCTGGGGCAGTTCCTTCACTAGGGGTAGGGTCAGTTCCCTGAGGAGGCTGACCCTTACCTACTGTCTGGAGGGAAGAAGACTTTTCTTCAACCCTTGTGCTCTCTTTTGGGGGAGAGTGGGCCATTCTTCCAGGCTCCATCTCTCCAAAATTTCCCTGGGCTTGGGCTGTGGCCATCACAGCCCCACTAACCTTTACAGGGACGCCCAGCATTCTCAGATGGGTTTGGTGTTCAACTTCAGCCCAGGCTGAAATTTCCAGATCATTGCCCATCAGGCAATCTACAGGCAAGGTTGGGGACACTGCCACTCTTTTTGGGCCTGTGACCCCTTCCAAGCTGAGATTGACTATGGCCATGGGGTGATCTGTTCTGACACCATCAATGTTGGTTACCTGGTATTTAAACTCAGGTAAAAGCTGGTGAGGGGGACTAGTTTCCCTGCCACCATGGTGACACTAGCCCCTGTGTCCCTAAATGCCACAGCTTTCTGACCATTAATTATTGGCTCCAGTCTGTACCTGCCCAATGCATTGGGACCCATGGTAAAGGTGGCAAATCCTATACCACCATCAGAGTCAGAGGAGTCTGTTGAGGGGGTCCTGTCTAAACTAGGGCCCACCTCTGTTCCTCTTGCAAAAGCACCTAACTTTTTGGGTGCACTACTCCCAACTGGAGGATTACTACTGGTAGTACCAGGAGGGGTGGTAGTAGTTGTTGGAGGAACATTTTCTTTATTGCCAATCCTGGGACAACTGGGATCATATTTCCAGTGCCCAGGCTTTTTACAGACCTGGCAATAGGGTTTCTTTTCAGGAGAGGAAGGAGTTTGGGACCCACCCCCAGAAGAGGACTTTTGGGGCCCTGTAGTGGACTTATCCTTGGATTTATCCCCACCTTTCTCTTGGGACTTGGTAGAATCTTTCTTCTGGTCACCACCCTGATTCTTAGGCCTTACCCTGGTTCTGACCCATTTGTCTGCCTTCTTTCCCAATTCTTGGGGAGATGTCAGATCAGAGTCCACCAGGTACTGGTGTAAAAGCTGGTTTTGACAATTATTAAGGATCTGCTCCCTCATAATCAAATTGTACAATCCTATAAAGTCATGCACTTTGCTGCCATGTATCCAACCTTCCAGAGCCTTAGCAGAACAATCAACAAAGTCCACCCAGTCTTGAGTCTGTGCTTTTTGGGTATCTCTGAACTTTAACCTGTATTGGTCAGTTGTTAGGCCAAACCCATCAATCAGAGCACTCTTCAAGACTTTGTAATTGTCAGCATCCTCTTCTCTAACAGTGAGGAGCTTATCTCTACCTTTGTCTGCAAAGGAGAGCCACAAGATTGCTGCCCACTGCTCCTGAGGGACCCTCTGTACTTTACAGGCCCTCTCCAGTGCAGTTATCCATTTGTGGATGTCATCCCCACTCTGGTAGGGAGGGACAACCTTGCTCAGGTTTCTATGGTCATAAGACCTTTCCCTATCTCTGGGGAAAGTGCTGCCACCATGGGACTCTAGTCCCATCTTTTTTCTTTGCTTTTCAAGCTCTAGGGACTCCCTGTCTATAGCCAACTGCTCTCTTCTGAGTCTCAACTGAGCTTCTCCATACTTGAGCAGTCTCTCTTTCCTTTCATGAGAGGATTCCCTCCTGTGAGAGGAAACAGAGGTCCCTATTGAGGTGTCAGAGTGGTTAGACTTCTGAGAAGGAGATCTAGGCCTTCTGGGCACACTCACAACTCTTCCTGGGGGGACAAAGGGGAGGTCAGTCTGATCTTCCTCTTCCTCCACAGGAATAGCTGGGTTTTCCAGGTCAAGGTCATTTTCACCTTCCTGGCCAGTTTCAGAGGGGGGGTCCTGGTTGATTTCACCCCAGGCCCCTTCCTCATCTTCTGCCCCACCCTGTCTGCCTACCCCTTCAGACCCTGGTAGTCTTCTGAGATCATCCAGCAGGAGTACCTCTATGAGGCGTTGGGTGTTGGCACTTTTGCCTGTCTTTAGTTTCCTAGCAGTGCTTAATGCTCTCAATTCCAAGAATGGGAGATTATCATACTTGGAGGGAAGAAGCCCATTGGCTTCTGGCTGGGACCCACTGGTTCCTGGCCCTAAAGACATTACTAGTGTGGTGTGGTGTATGCACTACCTACTCTAGTGTGGCCTACTAAACTCTCTTGAGTTGTAGAAAGGGTGTGCTATCCCTTAACACACAACTCTAAGTTCAGTAGAACTTACTGTATCCTAAGCTTGATTTATATGTACCTAAGGTACCCTTAGTGGTTTTCAGTTGATCAATTCAATTGAGATTATCTGGTAAAACAATAGCAAGCTGGAATCCCACACGCTGCACACCAATGTGAGAAGTTGGCCTGGTATATGCTGTCCACTAATTATAGTGGGCACCTTGCACCAGTCCAAACAACCCCTTATTGGAGATAGGTTAAAGACAACCTTTATTGAAAGCTATCCTAGTGGTAGCTATGGAGAGCAGCCTTCAGGCTAAGTCTTGAAGGAATGTAAAGCAGCTTGTTTTACCAGTCCATAATCTCTTGAGTGACCAAATGAAAGAGGACCACACCAGGTATATATTTAAAATATATGTATTTAGTCTTAAACACACCCCTCTAGTCTCTTTATGAGGCTCGAGTTCGAAGTACATAAGTTACAAGTCGAATATCAACAGTAATAGCACAAATACACGTTTGAGCCCTAGGGGCGTACCAAACCATATACCAATAAAGTGGTATAAGAACCACGACTGAGCTAGACACACGGCCTAGAGCCTGTAGAAGTGCTTGGCCCTCAAGGAACCACCCAAGGTAGTGACACAGGGGACCCACGGGGGACACGTGCAGTGTGAGAACACAGCCGCGAGCCGCCGTTGACTTCTATGGGGAATGTCGTGGTTGGAGTTTTAAAGAGAAAGGACACTTAGAGGAGGACTTGGAGCAAACCCCTTTAGAGCTAGGTTGTTCTAGAGTCTATACCCATGGGAGCACCGGAGTACTCGAGTTACCTCACCCAGGGAAGCTGGGTGCATAGGTGTCTTTCGGGGTCGGGTTTCGTCGTCGTTTTCAATGGCGATCTGCTGCAAAGCGCTGCTGGCGACCAAGTCGAAAGTGTTCGGGTGGATCCAAGGGTGAATCGAAGATCTGAAGAACCTGAAAGCAGAGGGGACAGAGTCTGGGTCACTAGCCAGTGACCAGGAAGGCGATGAGCAGATGCCCACCGATGTTTGGTGCTTCAGGTAGGTTGATGGTCGTCTTGACTCTTCAGCCACGAGGTCCAGGAGGCGTCAATGACAACCAGGAGCTGGATTCGAGCTGTCCCACAACGTCTGTCGATTGCAGGGGTGTCGGCGACCGGATTGGACCTAACAAGTCTTGGCAACGACAAGTCACGGGGAAATAGAAGGACGGTGGTACAGACCAGCAAGGTCTGAGGGACTCACCCAGTGAGGGTAAGTCAGGGCACGTCTGGAGCAACCAGGGAAGCCCAAGCAGAAGAAGAGTTGCCTTCGGGAGGGCCCACTAGCCAACAGACTAGCGACTGCAAAGGAGCCTCAAGTGGACGCACTTGGAGCTGGCTCACAGGACACTCGTTGAGTGGAGGCCAGTGATCTTCGGTGCAGTTGGTGCTGGAGGCGGGGGCTACTTGGAGCCCAAAGCACAACTTCGTGGGAGACCAGGAAGAGGATGCACTTGCAAAAGTACTCGGTGTCCAGGGGTCACGGTTCCACGTTACCCACGACAGCTACGGGCCTCAGCTTTGCTGGGGACTCAGGGCAGCCTCGGGGAAGTCTGGAAATCCACCTCTGGTGATGCAAAGACTTTGGCGTCCGGCGGGAGCTTCAGCGATGCAGACTGGACAATTGCTTCTTAGGTGCCTGCCAAGCAGGTGAGTCACTCCTTGACCCCAAGGGAGATTCTTCAGTCCTCTAATCTTAAAGTAGAGCGTCGAAGGTCCAGGATTCGGCTTCAGAGTTTCGTCCAGGGTAATCTAAAGTCCTAAGGACTGGGGTTCCATACTTATACCAAGTTAGGGGGTTGGACATACTCTGGGAACCCACCTATGGGAGGGTCAGGGAAGAGGGGTGGTTACACCCATTCCCTTTGTCCAGTTTCGCGCCAGAGCAGGGGCAGGTAGCCCCTGCAACCGGTTTGAACTGGCATATGCACAGGGACACCAAATGTGCCCCCAGTGCAGGACTTCAAAGCACCAGAGGGTGCTCCCGCCCAACCCCAATACACACTATCCTGTCTGGGGAGGTGGTTACACCTCCCTTCGACAGGAAACCTATTGTCCAGGCCTTCCCTGTCGGAGTTTCAGTCAGCAGCAGGAGGCCAGACCCGTGTCTGTGGCAGCGGCATCCATTTTGTGATGCCAGGGCTCTGGAAAGAAGTTATCGGGCAGCCCGGTGTGTACATGTCTCTCCCTCTAGAAGGGTGGAATGCTACCCCTGCCGCCAGAATTGGCGGCGGGGTAGTATTCCAAGATGTTTGACACCAAACAAGACATGTTTCTGGGCAGCCATCCCAAAGTTAGCATTTACCACGAGGATATAATGTACTCAAGAGTATATGGTCAGGCTGCACCACAAACAGCATCAGAGGATTGACTCCGAACGCTGCAGAGGGGCCCTGCTCATGCAGGGGCACCCTCTCACATAAGAACCAAGCACTCTGCCTTCAGGATTGTTAAGGCCTGTCATAGGAGTGACTTATAGGTTTATATGTGTGTGCAATGGTAGTGATATAGGTAGCCTATATCACAGTAAAGGGTGCATGCACCACCTTATCCAGGCTGCAGTAGCAGACCTGTGGTGTCATTTTGGCTGGCCTTCCAGGGGTGGCATAATACATGCTTCAGCCCCTGGTAGGCCTCTGGGGTACCTATGCCCTGGGTACATAGTATACCATATACTAGGGACTTATAAGGGCACTCCAGATCCCAATCAAAGATGTACCTAAGGTACATGGAAACCATTTTATAGAGGAAGCAGATAGACTGGGGCCCTGAATAGCAGGGTCCCAGTCCAACTAAGTCATAACCCAGCAAAACACCAGGAAAAAAGTGGGGGCAACCATATAGTCAGATTCCACGTTCCTACACCTTTTATTTTATACATAAATTAATTCAACAACTTTCTGCAGCTTCCTGCTTCACGCGGAGTGAGTGTGACAAAACAGCGCATGGTTTGCGCCAAGAGAAGGAATAGCACAGGCATGGACGGAAATTCCTTCAGATAGCTGTAGCTGCAGGACTTCAAGCCCCAGAATGCAGCATTCATTCAAGAGTATGAAATACTCGCGAATGACAGGGCACAACTTGAATTATATGCAGTGATTCGTGCTCATTTTTACAGAAACTGTTTCCGCGCAGCCCTTGGAGCAGGGTCATTCCTTTCTTGGCCTAGCTTACTCAAGCCAGTGTAACATGCGCCCTGAAGCTCTGACGAGGCGCTTCCGCTGACGAACAGGTTCCTTTATCATTAGGGCTCTGTGTGTGTTTTTTCTTTTTCAATGTAAACAGAAAAGAGTCTGTTTCAATGACTAACTTCTTGTGGGTATCGCATCAGCGTGAAGTTCTAGACACATTACTCCTTGAAATGTAGATTTATGTTATGTCTAGTTTAAGGAAATTGGGGAAAGAATATACCGGACACATTTTGAGCTTTCTTTCAGACGTGTTAATGTGACACAGATTGTGTCGTCTATCAGCCTAAATAGCTCAGTTGGGAGAGCGTTAGACTGAAGATCTAAAGGTTCCTGGTTCGATCCTGGGTTTTGGCAATAGTTTTGTTTTCCCCTTTTTTCCACTCAGCTAGAGTAGGGCAGAAAATAAAACAGATCGTACCCCCACCCCCTCCCCCACCCTCTCCTGCCGAATTAAGCACAGAAAAGAGAGGATGATTTGCTTCATTACAATGTGCCTCAAACACGTGCAATTTTCCAGTTTTGCCGCATAATCTTTGCTTCTTTTATCCAGGGCCAGATTAAGAATTTTAAAGTCCTTAAGAACTCTAAAGATTTTTGTGCCTTCATGCATATCTAATTCAAAATATAAACAATAATAAATCGTAAAATAAAATGTTATTTTTCGGAATGAAACAACACTTACAGTGAGATGGAAAACATGTTTATTTTTGTATACCTCCACTCCATTTACAGGTTCAGCTGCACCATTTGCAGTTTTACACCATATGGCCCATGGTAAATCCGGCAACGGAACATTTCTGTGGTGCCCCTTCCCTTGATGCCCTAAGCACCTGCTTACTTTGCTTAATGGTAAATCCTGCCCTGTCTTTATCGAGTGACGGCCACTGTGTGATGTGTCTCTTCAGTGACGCATACTCCAGTGACGTCAGCTAGACCTTTATTGAGAAGCAACTGCTGACATACATGATGCATAGATGTAACCTTTTCAGCTCTCAAGACTAAACACCTTCCTTCTTCTTGACTTTTTTTTTACTTCAGTTTTTGTTCATTTTCCGTCGTGTACTTTACAAAAGTAACTTTCAAATATTTATTCCCTGTCTGCTGTGTTACCTGGGCAGAACATACATGCCAAGACACCTGTTTTAGGCAGGAGACTCCGTATCGTAGGGCCTCCTATCTCTAGTGAACTTAAAAGCAATTAATTAAATGAGAAAACAAAGAGTTCCACATGTCTGTCTGTCTGTGGCCTCCTGGCGTCTTTTAAATTGCTGTCCAGGCCTTTATAAGAACAGTAAGCGAAGCCACTGCTCGAGCCCCTGTTATACACATATGACAACGCCTGTGAACACCCAAGAGGCCAGTTTGAAGACAGAATGTAGGGGACTCTTAATGTTTCATCTACTTACTTTCAGTGCCGGTCCTAGAACTTCTCGGCCCCGGGCAAAAAGGACGATGTGAGGCCCCTCTAATTTGCATGTGACATCACAAGAAGTGACATCACAGAAAGTGACATCGCAAGACTATTGATCTTATTTGGCATCACTGAAGAGACCTAACGTGGGCATTAATAGGAGGATGACCTTTTAAGAGGGAATAAACGGGAATAGCATTTAAGTAAATAAACGCTGAGTCTCTCAGCTAGAGCAGGAGTGTTGTCTGGTATGATTAATCTACAGCAGGAGGCTCCAACCTTTACAAAAGTGAGAAGCTACTCTTAATCCGTGAAAAACAGCTCGAGCTTCTGCCTAATGTATGATTAGATAACCACGCAAAAATGGTGAAGCCCCTTAAACACAGTGCTTAATTTGTAAAATATTAAGTGCCAGGGCTCTGGCCCGGAGGCCACTGCAGCTGGCACCACCCATCGCCCGTCATCGCTGCCAAAACAACTACTAACCATCTCTCTCGCCTGCAAGTGCGACAGTTCAGATTATTCCAGGTCCCCAAAGCTAAAGGAATGGCTGGGGAGGCAGGTATTAGCAACTCTAATGTATATTGTTGTCCTAAACAACCGTTGTTCTGCCCATCTGTAAATTAGATGAGCAGTGCCGCCATGTGGTGGACTGTTCTATGTATGGTGTTGACAATTAGGTGCCGGTGCAGAGCACCGGAAACTAATTAAGTGCCGGTGCTTAGCACCGGAAAGCACCGGCTCAAATTAAACACTGTGAACATTGTCCCCAGAGCCCCCAGTCCTAATGCAGTGAGTACATTAATAGCAGAAGAACCGCCAGGGAAAGATGGCGGAGTTGTGTGGTCCACAAGAACCAGTGTTGACTTTCCCTTTTCTCTCCGTGAATCATCCTTGAGAGTTGTCTCGATGACTTGTGCTCTCTCTTAGTCATACCATACATGTGAAGACAGTATCCTCATTATGCAAGCTATCACCCGAAAGACTTCAATTTCTGGTGCATTGCTCTAAAATCCATTTGTTGATGGCCAGAAACTGGCAGTGCCTTAACCATCTAAGGTTACATTAGGTACGAGCTCACTTCATAGTGCTCTGCAAGTAAGCATACTACTGCAGCCATCCCAACTCCCATAAGTATACCTCTCAGGTGAAGATGAAACACAAGTAAATAAAAGAAGAGATTGCTTTAGGAAATTAAGCACCCTACAAGAAGAACAAGCATTGGCATAGCCAATAGGTCTCGCTTTTGGGACCTTATAAGTATTTAGTTATGCAGCACAATATCCTTGGTGCAACAACATTAACTTTTGCATGGTTAAACACGTACAAGGTCCCAAAGGAGAGACCTATTGGCTATGCCAATGCTTGTTATGCTTTTGCAGTGTCCAGAGCGTATACCTTTAACATTTGTCCGAGTTAGATCGAGAATTTCAGAAAGATGAAAGCCAGAGAGTGACGAACCCTTACCCCGGCCAATGCTTCCTGTCAGTGGATTGCTGTATGGCCCCACGTGACTGTGCCTGTAGTCTCTGTCTTGCTGTCGAGGTCTCTGTCAGAGTGTCGGTCTCCTTGCGCCTTTGTCTGTGATTGCCGTCCAGTTGCAGTCATCTCATATGTGTGATCATCTCTCTTGAATTTACATCACATGCTTTAGAAAGGAAAGAACGACAGAGAAAAATAGCCCTTCCCTCATATAATATGATATTAGGGCTTCTTTTCTAAAGGGGAATGTGAGTCCTTTTCGAATCATCATTTCCGACATTTAAACATCTTGTTCCTTTGACTCCAACCTGTCCAGTTGACTGTCTCTGTGCTTGCTCCTTAGTGTAACTGCCTCTCTTTCAATGCCGATTCAAATATGTACACAGCATCTTGCAAATACTGCAACCGATTGGAGGTTAGAGTGTGGCAAGTTAGTAAGGGGCAGGGAAGTGAGTGGTGCACGTCAATTGGCTTTCCTGACCACGCCTGTTTCAACTTCTACAAGGCTGTTGAGAAGAAAAGATTTAAGGGCTGTTGAGTACTTAAGACTGCTGAACCCTTTCTTTCCACAGCCTGTGCCATCATTAAGTATATGTAAATATATGGCTATTAACCTGGGGTTATATCACTGGTAAGTGCTCTCAGTTTTGCAGATAAGTGAACCAATGACCAAAGAGATAAAGAGGTTTGCCCAGGATCACACAAAAGTAGGGAAGCTGTGATTACATCTAGCAATAGGGCCACTAATCAGTATTTCTAGCAAACAGTTCCAGGTGGTGATAGTACATACTTGAACAGTGACAGCATTTCAAGTACTATCTATAAAGACAAATATACTGGAAAATGGTGGCAATTACCACCAAAAGTGAATTCAGATCTGGGTTCAGCTTAAATAGCTCCTAAACCGTAACCAGAAGTTGCTACTTAGAGTGCGTTATATTGGTTCACCATGTTAAATTTACACCCAGGAGTATAATATTCAACTTTCTTGAAAGTATGTAAGTTAAATCATGTTATTCTGGCTGAATGTTCAGCTCTGATGATATGTCCTATCCCCTTAATCTCTCCAAACCAGTGCTTAATTCGAGCCGGTGGTTTCCAGCACTTAATCAACATGAGTGCTTTTCATGCGCACCAATTAAGTACACATTAATTTATGGGGAAATGAAGTGATTTGCCCAGAATCACAGGATGTTGAGCCAACACTCAAACATGGTTCCCCAGCTCCAAAGTCAGCACCTCTGGCCATTAACCACATTCTCTCCCCACTTTCAGGGTTAGTGGTTGGTTCTGTTTTATGCGGCGCTAACAGGAGAAAGTAGCTGGTGCAAGCTGAGTCCTGACGAGAGCCCTGGCACTTATTTTTTTTTTACAAATTAACCACTGCTCCAAACTCTCTCCTGATTTATTCCCATGCTCACAATCCTGGTGTTATCTTTACACTAATCACTCTTTAACAAAGAGCTTCTTAACTGACTTCTGCTCCTGCTGTCAGTAAAATATGATCATGTTTTAATAAAAGAAAAATATATTGCATATAGTGAGGAAGTTATGCTCATGCAGGTACTAGACCTGGTCACAGTTCAATCATACGTGCCACTTTCTACATCTAAAGGTATGGAGCCCTATTTGACCTGGGTAAATTAACCCGAGCTAAGGTTCTACCTGACTTGGTTACGCGGCAACAAGATTCACTTTTTGGTGGCTTTCCCATTGCCAGGTACCTGGTTCCAATCATTACCTTACTGTCTGTGTGATGGGAAATTACATCAATTTATGAAGCACTTTATGCTCTTTTGCACACTATATTCTTCTCTCAGGTTATGGTTTCTGTGCCCAATTTTAAGAAGGAGATTTTTTAATAATCACCAGGAGCGTTTGTGTTTACTCCAGCGCTTAGAGTCCAAAACTATATGCTGCTCAGTCTTAAATTTTATTACCCAAGCACTAAAACTGAGAAGGAGATATGCACTTTCGCTCAAGGTTATCAGTTTGTAAGGACTTAGATATGTGAGCCCAAAAAGCTATCATGAAATTTTGTAATTCACGGGGATTTAAAAATATTTCTTTAAGTACTCTTACTTTTCTTTTAAATGTGGGTGACAGTTGATATTTGCATGATTTTATTGTGATTTGATGGTTTTAAACGGTGTTTTTATTGTGCTTCTATGGTCTTTGTGGCCGAATAAAGCTTGATGATGATGATGATGATGATGATTTTCTCTGCTTCTAAAACGTATGTCGCAGGCTTCTAGTAAGGACTTTAAACTCGGACCACACGCTCGTGCGTGTGCTTTTTTTTTGCTCACACGCTATTTTGCGCACATGCCTCTTTCTAAGAAAGACAGCAAGCAATTGGCCAAAGGCGGGTGCATGTCCCGCCTTCTCTCTCCCCTGGCCTACGGAGCTCGGGAGCGAGCAGCAGTGCGGCCGGGTGCCAGCTGCATACCTCACATTCCTTGTAATGCGCGCGCTTGTTTGTGTTGTGCGCTGTTCACGGCTATTTTACGCATGCATGATTTCACTGGGCGGTGTGTGCAGGCACTAGGAGGGGTGAATGGGGAGGAGCGGGGACGCATGTCACTACGGAGCCCCTGACACAAGGACCCGGGCTTTCCTCTGGCTTTGATTTAATGGTTTCACTATCAGGAAGAAAAGGCAGCGGGTGTTCTTCTTTTGCTTCTCTCCGGGCCGCATCTCTTTCTCTCTCCAGGGCACTGGTGACATGCTGGAGGCGGACACCACGGACAGAGAATATCAGCTAGAGCATCCCACACACTGAAGTCCTGGAGCATTTCACTTGTCAACGCTAGGAGATCGCCATTCTATATAATACACAGCAATACGGTAATCATGTCACCCCCTTCTTTACCTCAACGTGCAAGATCTATGCTTAATTCCTCTCTCCTTAAAGCATACTTGCATATATACATGGCCGCTGGAATCATGAAATTCTGATGCCGATGCATTTTTTGCATAAATATGGATTTGCTGCCTTTGCCACATAATTCACCATACACTGTGTGATCTGCACATTGAAAAACCCTAAAATAGTTTCTAGCTCAAACGGATCAAAAGATACTAAACCTTGGGAGACAGGTGTTAGTTCACCCTGCCACATAATTTGATTCTCTCCTGCCACATAATTCTAGTTGCCCTGCATACAACGAAATCACTTCCATTTACCTTCTTTCACTATCCCCAGCAAATAAGAAAAACTGAAAATGTTGCCATTCAGCATCCTAAATTAAATCTGCCGATGCGAATTAAAATGACTTACCACCTTCACCACCCCACCATCAGGGTTGCTGGCTGACTAACACAACCCAACACCCCACCCCCCCCCCAAAAAAGACACAAGACAGACACTGAGGAGTAACGGGAGTGCATGTGCATCAGTGGAGCTTGAGACTGTCGACAATGGATGGGCTACAGTGCTCAGATATTGACTGGGGGCGCTTCAAACTTCACTCCCGAGCACTGTAACTTACAGGGTTTGCTATTATTATGCCCCTTTAATGGTACTCAATGTTTCTGCTTTCGCAAGAATGGAGCAAAACTCGAGACCTCGAATTCACCGCACGTTTCAACGGTGAGCGTTTAACTCATCGAGCCAGCCTGCAGCCTAGCGTGTGTACCTCTTTGCAGGATGTTTTGTAATACTCAGCTTGGCTGTTGGGGGGCCTCACAGCACACATATATTATCTTCGTCCACTGATTCCTGTTAAAAGGTACCACATCGACATCTATAGAGTCGTTTAGCGTGTTGTTAAGTTACTTAGAATCATCGTGATTGTGTAGGGCTTATAGTAAATATCATTGTTGTACTATCACAGTTGTTATTTCTCTCCGCGGGGTGCACGTGATGTTTGCATTTGCTCCTGGGGGTGTGCTTGCCTGTAGATTCACATGTTGAGGCCTGGTGCCGCACGGCCTCATGGGGCCTCCGCCCCCTGTCAGATGAGGCCCCCATATGGACCTGTCTCCTGTCTCGTGCCTGTCTGTGGGTGAATGAATTACAAAGTGTGACGAGGGGGAGGGGATCCCAGGCGCTCGACGGGGGCTGTGAATTCACATTCTGCAAGTGCCCCTGAATGAAGGGATCTTTCTTAATTATGTTTTTTTCTCAAGCCTCAAACAGAAAGCGAACAGATATTACACAAAGGCACAATATTCATGTCCCCATATGTTTGTGAAGATACTTTTTTCGTTTGGAACAGGAAAACAAAGATACTTTTCAATCCCACTATTAATTAAAACATCTGAACCCATTATTATTTAATGATTTCCCATTTTACTAAATGAGCAATGGAATAAACCAGGCAGCTCCAAATTGTGGCTCTTTTATAACCAGAGAAACTGAAGTGCAACCAGGAGTTTGTTATTTATTTGTGACGCAGTTGAAATGATTCGTATCTAGTGTAAAGTCAGTGCACTCCTATTGCAAAAACTCAACTCTGCTTAAACAACTACCATCATGATTGCGTGCTGCCCAGTGAGAGGTAGCCAGCCTCTTAGTACAATGAACCTGTCTGGTGAGTGATCACCAGTGTACTGGACGCACAGCGTGAATATTAAGAATCAACACTTAAAAATTGTAAATGACCAACAATAATCACGATTTTTCAATTATTTTACTAGTTATATTTAACTCAAAATTCATCAACAATTACTTGTTTAGCAGTATGACCATACTGCATAACACAAAATGACAAAACCTTTGAGTGTTCGTAAAAAGTGCTTTACAAACATGCACAAAAGACACACACTTTACAAAATGTTTGTTTGGCAATCAAAAACGCAAGGTCGACGCGTTTCAAACCCTCTTCATTATAGGGTTCTCCTCAGGACCAAACTGTACATTTCTTTAAATGCGAGAACCTCCAATCTCAACAGAATTTCTGATGTGAATTTTTTGTAGTCAACAATTCGGTCGTGTCACAGAAAAAGTTTCTAAGCGGCAGGGTCTTAGCGAGTTTCTTAGTCAATGTGTAGATAATTCTGCTCCTATGCCCTTCTTGTTATTCAAAGCAGCATGTAATTGCTGATGTCATCGTGCTTTGCTCCCGTTAGTCAAACTGTTCGTTCTAAGTCCATTTCGACTCCTTTCTGGGCATATTCTTTTCAAATCTGATATCTTTGCGCTTTTCCTCCCTTTAATTGAACACTTCGGTATACTCTCCGAACAAACGTTCTGAAACTTATATCGTACAACTACTCAGCAAGCTACAACTTACAACAAAAAACAGCTTATTATTAATCACATAGGCGAAACCTAATGCATTTACCAATGCTTGTTGTGATTTGGAGTAAATCTGTTCAGCCGAGAAATTCAGGGTTCAACAGTTAATGAAGCCTGGAGGTTGGTCCCCATGAGTACTGCGGTACTCTCACAGTGCCAGAAATTAAAAAATAGAGCAATCTGATCGGCAGAGAGAGATATTTTCCCGTAGCTCGACTTTGTACTGTGGGACCACAGTGGCCCCATGGTACGGATTGATCTGAATGGTTGCTTGCAACCTCAGCAGAAATGCTTCTGCAGCCATTTCAGATCTCGGGGACACGATTCCCATGCTTTGAGTTTGTTTAAAAAAAAAAAACATATAAGGGGGAAGGGTAGGGGTACCCCGACGTCTTGCCTTTGTGGGGGTGGGGTTCCAGAGATACCCCCTTGTGATCCAAATATGTATATTTTTTTGAATCGCAGGACCCAGCAAGGCCTTCTCTGTGGTCCTACAGCACTCTTGTGGGACCCAGTGTGGCCCACGGTGTGGTCACACAGGACTGCCGCAGTACCAAAAAAGAATTAAAAAAAAATATGGGGTGGGTATCTGTAGGAGGTTGCGCCAACATAAGACGTTGGCCAGTGATGGTGGGTTAGCCATCCACAGGGCATAGGGTGCAGGGCCTGGCCGTAGTCCTTGCACATTTGGGGGGTTGGTCACCTGCGGGTCATTGGAAGCACTGACGGATGCAGGCCAGTCCCTGTGGCTAAACTCTTCCCAGACATGGCCAAGTGCACAACAGGGGGCTGGTCGCATGTGCGGGTTGGGCGCGGGCTAGGACCTGCGGTCAACCACAATCATACATTACGGGGGAGTGGCAGCCTGCGGGAGGTTTGGATGCAGGCCCACGCTGAAGGCCGTGTGTGGCAGGGGGTTTCCTGCATTCAGGCCCTGCGTCCAACCCACAAAAGGTATGTCAGTGAGGGCGTTGGGTAATTATGATCAAAGAATCACAGAATTCCACTGAAAAAAACAAAGGTTGAAGTGCAGTTATAGTTAGGTAAGGTAATATGGTTTTACTTTACATTAATAAACCCTAGAAATTCCCTGAAAAAAAGTAAATGATGTTATAGTTGAATCTGACAATATCTTACTTTACGTTATAAAAGAACCCTGAAAGTTACTGAAGTAACAAAGGTTAAAGTGACCGCATAGTAAGGCCTTGAAATATTATAAAAAGTATTATTTTAAAACAAAAAAACCACTGTAATTCACCAGTTATATTATACTGAGGTAACTATGGCTTGCACCCCCACCATACACTGCATATGACTCCGCATATTACATCACTCATGACTTGTTCAAGTACATATTTGATAACATCACTGATGACATCTGAAATGACATCATTACATCATGACAACACTGTACATGATGGTGCAAGAGCTATATAGTTACTTCAATTAACTATAACTGGTTAATTTCAGTTGTTTTTTTAGTTTAAAATGTAACTTTTTAACTGATATTTTCAACTTAATATTAAGGGCGGGCGGAGAACTCCACTCCGCCAGCGGAGTGTGTGGAGGTTTTGCCTACTCCGCGTTACGCGGAGAACGCGGAGTATAGGGCAAAACTCCCACCTCCGCAGCGGAGTGGAGTTGGCCAGCCCCCGCCTCCACCCCCTCCCAAAAAAATATGTAGAAATTAATGTAAAAAGAAATAAAACACACTTACCTGTACTGCGGCGTCCCCGGGCTGCCCTCCTACTCCTCGCCATCTCTCTCCTACGTCGGACGTACATCTTGCGAGAACTGCGCTTGCGCATTTCTCACAAGAAGTCTTGCGAGAACTACACATGCGCGCATGCACAGTTTTTGCAAGATGTGCGTCCAACCCAGGAGAGAGACGATGAGGAGGAGGAGGGCAGCCACGGGACGCCTCAGTACAGGTAAGTGTGTTTTTATTTCTTTTGACTTTAATTTGTACATATTTTTTATTAGAGGGGGTGGAGGCAGGTGGCGGAGCGGAGTTGCACGGAGTTTGTTCCCAACTCCGTGGACCTCTGCGTAGTCGCACTACGCCAGCTACGCCCGGCCTTACTTAATATTACACCACTTTAACCTTTGTTGTTTTTCAGTGAATTTCTCTGTTTTTCTTTTTAATGTAAAGAAGTATGATATTGTGACCACTCTAACTGTAACATCACTTTTACCTTTTTTTTGCAGTAAATACACACACACACACAAATACATACAATGTATATGCCACAAATGTGGCACAATAATGCGTTAATTAGAGCCACCATATTAACAAATATGCATTCACACATGTATTACTTCAGTGCAACGGTAAAATTTGATTTTATTACAACAGTACAGGAACCTCACTGCCTCTCAGATTGCCTGCAACAAAGGATTTACAGAAGGAAACACATCTCATGATGGTCGGGATATCTCTTCAGTGTGAGCTTACCTTGCTGCACAAATGTAACCTCTTGCATCCTGGTTTTGGTTAAATACCTTTTGTTGAAACAAATACACATGAAAACATATAATGGAATAAACCGTGTATACCAGTGGTCTTCAAACGTTTTAATGTGCATCCCCCTGTGTAAAAAATAAATTATTAGGCCCCCTAGAATGCGTAAGATATTTTACCACAATTCTATCAAATTTACAGTTCTGAACATATATAAGAAGTAAATTATTATGTTTAGTTAAACCTTTTAAAACTGCGATTAAATACATGATTGCCAACATTATATGTGCAGCTCGGTCTCCCGACTAGTGTAGAACTGTCCACAGTGTGACACTTATTCATAAAGACGAGGGAGGGACTTTGAGGGATTTTTGGAGCCCCCCCCCACACACACACTTATACACCCAGTTTCCCCAGGACATGAATGCCAAAAGACCTTACTGATGGCCCATAACACAGGGGCTTATGGCCACTCTCTTTTCTTTCACTAAAAACACAGCACTGATTTTCGTCTCTTTTCCCCCTGGGCATAAAAAATGCTCATCTTGTCCAGAGCTTGGGTCTCCTGAGATCAGTTAAGCACTCCCTCGGGGTAAGGAGGTGCACCCAAGTTGAATAAATTTGAAATATGCAGATGTGCAGAGAATGAAATGCTTCTTATTGCTATTTAGTGCCATGGTTAAGCGGGGGGGTTGGGGGCCTGGAGGGGGCAATGATGCCTCTTCCATTACTGAAAATCATGAATGTCCTCTTTCATTGCTCAACAAATACTGCAGTGTCCCATTGCACAATCCACGCTGTGCGTCTCTATATGCACATCCTACACTGCACTGCCCACTTCTCCTATCTTATTACTACTTTTAAACTCATGCAGCGCTGCACTGTACTTCCACCACAATACAATTTACAGTGTAAAGTCCTGCTTCTCGCTGTACTGGCTCCACAGTCATGCACAGCACACTGCCCCAGTGACACAGGCCATCCCTTACTATGCCTAGTAACTCGAATATGCAGCTATCTTAAGAAATCTGCACTGACACAGGGCCGGCTCTAGGGCGGTGCGACCGGTGCCACCGCACCGGGTGCTGACTTCAGGGGGCGCTATGCTGGTTTTAAAAGCACCTGCTGCCGCGTTCTTTGCCTTCAGCACTTACCAGGCAACAATAAAAATGTCAAGATAACTCCAGTGATTAATGTTCTTCCTGGAGAGATTCCGGAGTTTTGCCTAGTTGAGGTTTTGATTGATCATAAAATAGTAGAGTGTTAATGTGCCTGCTGCAAAGAACGTGCGCCATGCAGATCACAAAGTGCATATAATGTGAATAGGTCAGTGGGTTACTGCTTTTCTAAGAGATATCCTTTTGCTACTTGCAGTTTATAAGTTAAAATCCTAATATGGAAGAGTGAATTATTAACTGTCATCAAAGAACTGCGTGCACACTGCAAAGTATAGATTAGAGCACAGATTAATGTTGAACCAAGGGTTTATTTGGGTAGAAATCAATTCTTATTATTAAAGAGAACACCCAACCATGGTGTTACGTTTTCAATTCTGAGTTTGTGCTTCTCCAGATCACGCACTATTAAACTGTACATTCTACCAGTATGGATGACATGTCACTTCTACACTTTGTAGTCCTCTGGTTTATGTAACATTTACTATATGCTGATTTACATAATGTGCGTGTGGTGCAAAGTGTTCTTACATCCTACGCTGGTATGAGTGGCACTATATAACTACTTAAATGCATCTGAAAGAGAGAGGTTATGGAGACTTGAGGGTCACTGTTAAAAGGTGGTGGTGAGGGGATCCGTGGTGGAGGTGGTCACCACCTCCACCGTGGATGGGGGGTGCCAACAAACATTATCGCAACAGGCACCACCAGTGCTAAAGCTGGCCCTGTCTGCACAGTACTGCCCTAATGCACAGCCAGCAGTATACTTTCCAGATTACACAACCCACAGCCTATAGTGTACTGCCCATTTGTTGATTCACGCTGTACTGCCCCTACTTGAAAAATCTGCAATGTCCTGCCCAAAGTGCACAACTGAAACCAAACTGTCTGAACCACACAACCCCTGCTGTACAGATGCATTACGGAGCCCACACTCTTATCTTACTGTACATGCAACATTATTCATTTATTGCAGTTTTATATAGCGCAAACTCGTCCAGAGGGGTTTGGAGCGCTTTACATGAGCACCAGATTAAGTTACACATGGTCAGATTTATTATTTTAACATTTTAGGCACTAGGTGATTCTGCAAGAAACTGAAAAAATGGGTGTTTTAATAGGGGTCAGACAGAGCAGGCCCTCCCATTCTATAGGTGCCAGAAATAGCCCCCCAAGGTGGGCGAGACAAATAACCATAACAGTATATAAGATTAGGTGATTTGCCCAGAATCGGAGGATGTTAAGCCAACGCCGATGTACGGGTGCTCGGGGCTTGTTGTAGAGGCCAAACACCCTGCATGCAATAAATAGAGTCAGAGAAAGCACATATCATCTTGGAGTGACCATGAGCGGCCCACATCACATTGATTTATCTCCTTGGGACCAGCTGGCCCCTGGGGTGTGTGCAACATGGCTGCGAACCACGTAGAGGCCAGATGGCACTCTAAATCCCTCCACAAGTTAGTTTGTGAATCAGGTAGCATCCAGGTTGGCAGGGTCTGTGCCTCCTGGCTTCCATGCATAGTCTTTGAGGACTCAACTGGGCGCTGCGTTGGGCTGAAGGTTGTTTGGCCGTATCCTTTCCTAGCTAGCCCCAGCTGCCAGTCAATTCGCCCCTTGGGGTATCACAATCATCTGGTCAGATGGCCCTTCTAGGTTGTTATCTTGCTTAGGGGTGTGTCTATCGGAAATACCTTCATACTGATGGTGTGGGTCGAATGAGACCTCCTCCCAGTATCTTTAGGGCTGGTCTGTCAGGCCTCCCAGTTCAGGACTACCAGCGACCTGCGCCTTCTTAAACCAGGACACAATGCGGGTCACCCTCTCTCCTTTGCAGGCAGCAGTGAGCATGGTCCCTTGGATCTCAGTGACTTGCCCAGGCTTCCTCTCAAATGGAGTCCGGAACTTGTTGCCTGGATGGCAATCTTTGATGAAGACCATGTCCACGACTTGGAGTGCTAGGGACGGCCCCACGGTCTCTACTGGCCTGATCATTGGTGGTCTTCCACTCCCTTTGCTCCACGTCCGTTGTGAGCGGTTGCCATTCAAGACTGGGGGGGATGCTATCTCTTTCAAGCCGAGTTAGCAGGAAGTTCACCAGGGCACATCCCATGGTGTTGTGTGGTGCTTGACTATAGGCCGTCAAAAATTGATGAAAACATTCTTTGAAGTCATCTCCCTGGTCAATCATCTTCCTTAGTGCCTTGTTGAGGCTGCGCATAAACCTCTCAGCCTCTCAATTCTTTTGCGGCCATTCCACAGAATTTTCCTGTGCCGCACCCCAGGCTCTTGAGAAATTCACCAAAGTCCTGGCATTAGAAAGGCAGATCATTGTTGGTCCTCTCGACTTCTTTCGGAAGGCTGAATAGGGCGGACGTTTTCTCCATCACAGACCTTATCTTCCTGAAT
Organism: Calotriton arnoldi; assembly: GCA_963921515.1. Lineage (NCBI taxonomy): Eukaryota > Metazoa > Chordata > Amphibia > Caudata > Salamandridae > Calotriton > Calotriton arnoldi. The sequence goes on from CAWUFW010001440.1 coordinate 262,116, forward strand.
GCAGTGGACCTCACCACTACAACCACCAGTTCAAGTGGGCGTCAATGACGACAGCTGTGGCGCTTTCGTCTAGAAAACCACTGAAGTCCATGCTCAAGTGAGTCCATGGTTGGGGGTGGAATTCTTTTTGATAATGGGTGCCAGCTTTGTCCCACTGCCAGTGAGTTGACATGGGTGGCATTGACGCACAGTATCATGATTAACCATGTCCTCCATTCTGGGAAACCAAACATTTCTCCTGAAATACACTTTGGTCTTGGCCATTCATTGGTGACCCAGATGTGCCAGTTCAACCACCATGGTCCACAGAGCTTTCGGGATGTCTATACAGTGCTTCTACAGCAGGAGTCCATCCATTGTGCATCTGAACTTATGGCGTTCATGCCATAGCTGAGCAAAGATCATTATTCACCGGGGCGGTTCCGTCCCCTGGCGTCATTCAGAAAACGTTTCCAAGCTTTGCAGCACAACGTTTCCATCATCTTTTGCAGGAAGGCATCTGAGCATGTACCTCTCCGGATCCCTTCCAGCGTCATTGCCATGGGCCCTCTCGTCCTCATCTCATACCTTGATCTCACTGGCTTGTGTGTGCCATGATAAAAAGTGGTCAGACTGTGGGCCTCTGGTCACTATGTGACTTCAGAGAAGTACATCTGCAGCAGGAGTGCCCATCGCACAGTTCCCAGTGCCAGGTTATGGGAGGTACCGGCAAATAATGGATCCAGTTCTTGTTATTGTTCCTGGTTTGTGAGGGCTTCTCCTTTCATTGGTAACCCTCTTTTCCTCTTCCTTCTCTTAGGTTCCAAATCCTGTCGGGAAAAGCCGCAACTCTCTCCTGAGTTGCGGCGGGGACTTCAGGCCTCCCAGGGGGACCACCACTCTTCGCTCCACCTTTCTGGAGCCTCGTCGTCCTTTTGTGTTGGCCTCCACTCTTCAACCGCCGAAACTGGACGTCTGTCTCCTTCCTCGAGACCAACGTCTTCGTCCTCCTCTCCTTCGTTCGGCTGAGTCTCGGCTCCTCCTTCCTTTCTAGAGTCTTCTGGGTTTCGCCTTCCTACTCTCTCCGCCTCTGGCCCGAGCGTCTGTTCTTCTTGGTTCGTGCTCGCTGGTGATTGGCCTCTCGCGTCTATGACTCCACCTTCCTTCTTTGCTAGCGTTTCTCTGCCATTCACCTTAACCCTTTCCTTCTTTTCTCTACAGGAATCGGGGCCTTCGGAGCAGTTCATCGGGCTGGGGACGAAAAGGTAAGTTTAAATGTGTTACGGATGCTGGGTTGGGATCCGTGGAAGGGATTAGGTTGTTTTCAAGGGGGGCGGGGTCGGTTCTTACTTACATCCCCCACACCCTAACTTTCTTGCTTGCAAGAGAGATTTCTCTGGGGCATCAGAATAGATAATCAGCATTAAGCTGGTTTTTCCCTTTTCTATGACGTGTACTGAATCTGAAAGGCTGCAATGCTAAAAACCATCTTAACACTCTGTCATTGTGTCATTTGTTACGGGTGACCCACGCTAATGGAGCATGATCTGTGTATAATATGAATTCCCTACCTTCAAGATAATATCGTAGGGACTCAATAGCCCATTTAATGGCCAATGCCTCTTTCTCTATTACCGCGTAGTGTTTTTCCCGTGTAAATAATTTTCGGCTGATATGTATTACTGGCCTTTCGTTCCCTTGTCTATCTGTTTGGGAGAGAACTGCCCCTAAACCTTGCTCTGACGCATCTGTTTGCAAAATGAATGGTTTATTGTAATTTGGGCTGAGAAGGACTGGTTCGGATGTGAGGGTGTGTTTTAGTTGGTGGAAGGCACGTAGGGTCGCAGGTGAAGGATTCTTTAGTTCTTTTTCGGTTTTTCTGTCTTTCTTTAATAAATCCGTCAGGGGGGCCGCTATTTGTGAAAAGTCCGGAATAAAATGTCTGTAGTAACCTAAGACGCCTAGGAAGGCTCTCAGATCCTTCTTTGTTTTGGGAAAGGGTAGGTCTATTATGGCTGCAGCTTTTTCTTGTTGGGGTTTTATACAACCTTCCCCTAGAAGGTACCCCAGATATTTGACTGATTTTGCAGCTATGCGACTTTTGGTTGGATTAATGGTTAGTCCCCTTCCTGCAGAGCTTGAATAACCTTAGTCAGATGTATCAAATGCTGTTCCCAAGACGAACTATGAATGACAACATCATCTATAAAGGGCGTGTTAGAAATGGGGGTCTCTAGTTGGCAGGTAGGTACCTTTATCCAAATAGGGACCCTTCTTCCTAGTCAGGATAAGGGAGTTGCACTCCTAAAATAACCCCTGCTCACCCTCTTGGTAGCTTGGCACGAGCAATCAGGCTTATCTTAGAGGCAGTGTGTAAAGCATTTGCACATAACCAGCAGTAACAGTGAAAGCACTACAAAAGGACACCACACCAGTTTGGAAAAATATCCAATATTTTTATATACTCAAAACAAGACCAAAAACGATAAAGAACCCACAATACAGTACATGAAAAATGGATATTTTGCAAGATGTCTCCTAAACTGAAGAAATACCTCAAAAACACAGTTCGTACGAGTCAGTAACTACGTCCGGGGCTACCCCGATGTTGAAAACAACAGAGTCTAACACAGAGCTTTCCAAACTGTGTGTCCCGACACAGTACTGTGTCGCCTGCAAATGGTGGGTGTGTCGCGGGATGACACCGGTATTAACGGGCACTTGGCACATAACTGCTGCTAATTAAGAGGCAATCCTTTGAAAGCTTTGTTCTCACTATGCCTCATCTATTGCATAACGTCTCCCAGTAAAGGGTCTTTTAAAGACCTGCGAAGTACTCGGGTGCGGCTGTGTGCCCGGGAAGCTGGGGTGAGGTGACAGAGGGTGACAGACAGAGGGAGGAAGAC